>JZKD02S0522094.1:46708-106522 GCA_000966675.3 Picea glauca | reverse complement strand
GGGGGTCCGGAATCCAGGGCGCACCTCTTCAATGGTTGTGATCGGAGCGCCCGGATCAACGGCGCTCAAGGCAATTCTGGACCCCCCCAGATTTTCTACCTTTAAGCGGAGGGGGGCGGGGGGTCCGGAATCGGGTGCGCATCTTCCCGATGGCCGAGATCAAAGCGCCCGGATCAACGACGCTCGCACGATCCCATCCTTCTCAGCTTCTCTATTTTTAACCGACGTGGGCCCTTCCCCCGTTATGTCATCCTCCCAAGCCGCTTCTCTCCTGTTGCCATGTGCCATCCGTCCATCTCCACTCTCTAGTCTATGTGATCCCTTCCCCATCTCATCATTCACTCACCACCTGCCATGTGTCCCGCTCCTTTCCACATCAGCCTCCATTAAAATGTGCCCATTGTATCTCAGCACCTGCCCCCTCTGCTTATTGCTTTCGCCATGTATCTTCCCTTGTCACCCCTCTCACACCTCATCACTCCTCAGTTTCGGCACCACCACTCCCATTATGCACCCCATCCTTCGCGCTGGCCTTCACGCATATTCATCAGGCCGATCAACCAATCTAGGTGGTAGTGCAAAGGGCTTTCCACGTCCCAAAAGTCCTGAGTTGGCTGGGTCATTCTCAATCCCAATGAAGCAGTTATTGAAGCAGTTGGTGGTGGTTAGACATCGCCTCCGCCATAATGGGAAAGTCCAGTGACGAATTAAAGGCACGTCGTTTCGCTCACGGAACTATCAGGAATTCGATTGCGTCTGTCATAGGTGCACGATCATTCAGAGACTGCAGGTGCAGATTGTCAGAAGCCATGCAAATGCAAAGTTTTAATACAACGTCTCGATTTTGTTGTTGTTGTTGTTTCAAGTATATGTAGGCATTTTCGCCATTTTGGTATCTATCAATGGTAGAGCAAATCTCCCAACTGTAAAGTTTTAATGATCTTTCTAGTTCTATGGTTATGCATCTGTGTTTGAGACTTCTTGTTTTATGACAAACAGTTTTCCTGCTCCGTCTATGTTTTCGTCTTATACCAGAGAGTTCATGATCGACTGAGTCGCATGAGTTGTTGGAGTTATGCTATGATAAAGGATTTACCATTGCATTATTGTGTTCCCTGGTTTTATGCATTTGGATGTAAGAAGATCTTTCCTTTAGATGCTTCCTCTCACAGTCTGTTAGAAACCTGATGTTTATGACAGACCTTCGCACTCTTCTCATACAAGTCTTCCCCCTGCTCACCCTTATTACAACTCACTGTTTGAAGTTTATCCAAGACCTCATTTGCCCATACATGCTTGGCCTAGTTTCAGAGTTGAGACGATATTGTTCTGAGTTTCCTTCCATTTGATCATCCATTTATAAACAAATCGTGACATTAAACTGATGGGTGTCGGGCTCTGCTCCTGCTGCAATCCAAGAGTGACTTCCGACGCTAACAGGACCATAGTAGAATGGGCCATCTGGAGAGAAAAAGTCGAGCTAGGACCAACTGACTGGGTGTCTGCAACGACGGTGATATTTCTAGTTGTATTAGCAAAGTGGTCTAAAGGTATCGTGTAGGTAACAGACGTTTTGGGTAGTTTTGATACGACAGGTGGATCAGGACATGCCCGCAAGTTGTCATAAATCTCTTGCACCATGTGAGGCGGGTTTCTAAATATGTCATTAGACCAAAGGGGATTCTCAACTCCAAGTCCTGTATGGGTTCTGGTTAGTATTCCATAAGTGTCAACAACAAGTTCTCCTAATGAATTCATCCGGAGAATACATCTCTCATATACAGGATGAATTCGGAAAGCCTCTAGAGAATCAGAAATATTTCAGAAATTTTCTAAAGAGTCGGAACTTTCCACTCATGAGGTTACGTTGTCCTAGACCACTCTCCACTCAGGAGAGCCCTCCAGTGAATTAGGAAGCAAAGGGAGATAAACTTCCGGATCTTCCGGGGGTAGCCCTTGCATCCTATGTGAACGGTGTGGAGCATTAATGTTGGCCGAACCAAATATTTTACGCAAAAAATCTATGGCCAACTACGGAAACAAACAACACTCACTAATAAATTCTAGAAATCAAACCAAGTAAACAAAACCTTCTTATTTCAAAGTCACTAGTTGGTGATGAAATCCAATGTCGTGAAGTCAAGACAAGATGGGGCTAGGATAGAGCGGGTGGAAAATTTACGTTGATGACCTGCTTAATGGACTTACACCCTGGTGCAATCTCCCACACATAATCATGGGTATACCCTCCAAGGAGCCCGAGTGAGTCTATCCAACGTTGATTCCAAGTACCATGAATACTTACCCCTCCATAGTCACCTCGTGTAAGACCCTAAAGAGATAGGCTACTAAGGTTACCAAGAACAATAGTGATGCCTTGGGAAACAATCGACACTCTGATCCACGTGCAATGGCATGGTATCTAGCCCGAAATCAACTCGAACGGCTTCCACTCATAATTGTGGGTATACCTTCAAGTGACCCCCGTAATACATGCAATCTCTACACCAAGACCAACAAAGCAGGGTGAGTAACTATGCCTGCCTTAATGAGACCTCAGGCTTGACCCTTGTGTGAGAAGGGCTTCCCAGGACAAAATGTTGCAAGTGGATTTGAGAACTCCCTGTCACAATATGCTACACAGTGTTTTATTCTTTGGAGAGTGTGCCTCACAACCTATTCCAAAGCGCTAGCCTAGCTAATGTTGGTGGAAAGAGTTTCTAGAAAATAAAAGTCACTAATAAATTTTAAAATTACGTAGTATTTTAGAGGCTGTTGTTTATGCAAGAGGGAGATGGAGATGAAACTGATGTTGTATGAGACCTTCACCCAATAATATGCAAGAAGAGATGAATGATGCAATGTTTCAGTTCGATGAACTCTAATTACAATAGGGAGAAAGTATTTCTTTGGAAACACGAAAGATTATGAAATATAATTTCTTTTTCGTAAATGAATACAATTCCAAACAATCATAAGCAATGAAATTTCTCAATTTGTTGTCTTGAAAAAAAAACTAAAAAAAAAAATTGAATGCAAAAAAAATTCTTATGAATGATTACTTAAAAAGAATAAATGAATTTAATTCTTCCTTTCCAAAACCAAGTCAGGGATATAATGAAGAAAGGAAAAGTAATCAAAGAAAATAGATACACTCAACAAATACCCAAATCAAACTTTCAATGAACATAAAAATGAGAATGGCAAGAAAGTGTTTCGCTAAATGCAAATGAAAATAATTTTCCAATCAACAAGCAATCCAGAAAATGTAAAACAATCCAAAACTTTAAATCAAATCAAAGACTTTTATCAATCAAGCACTTAGATTTAAATCCTGAGATTATGTCCTTGTTGACAAAAAGAAAGAAGTAAAAACTTGTAAAATGATGAAGAAGGGTTTTCAATCCCTGAAAACTAATCAATAACAAGTATTACACTTAGAAAATAGTCAAATGTTGGCACTAAAATTTCTTCCCAGGTGGTCAAAGAAAAACTGGGTCTCAAAAGACAAAAATACCTAATCCAAAAATTCCACAGGAGACGTCGCAACCCAACAGTAAGGTACAGTGCGGTGATTTGATGTTTTCATAGGCTAGATATGGGTAGGGTGTAGATATTCCTCATTGGTCTCAACAGGTAGGGTGTGGCGATCCAGGGACAGCGCATGCTACATATGGGATGCAGTGCAACTATCTCTGTAAACAAAGAAAAATTGGAAAAAGGACAAAGAGTCTAAATGAACTTTCAGATCCAGAGAGTCTGGATGGATCCCCCATAGACTTAGAGACTGGATTAAAATGGAAGGAAGTAGGCTAAAGGAAAGTGGACAATAAAAAACTCAAAACAATTAGTATCCCCAGTGGAGTCGCCAATTTTTTCATTGGATAAATCGGTGAATGCGGACATAAACTGATGTCCCTAGATCCACCTAGATCTAGAACAAAACAAGACAGGACAGGACATGGCACTTTCCCTAAGCTCTAATCATCAAATTTACTAAAAAACAAGAGATGAGTGACATACCTTTGAATATTGCTTCCTTATATCTTTGTTGTCCTTACTCTGCTCCGATGCTCTTGTGATATTGGATCTACAATGACACAAACCAACCAAAGTGAAAGCAATAATAGTATATTCAATGAAAGCTTATACATGTTATCAAGGAGTGATGTAATAAAATGAGAATGATTTTATGGGAAAGAAACATGCTACTGTATCATATTAAGTAAAAGTGGAAGATACAACCAAACCACCCTGATGTTGCAAGGTTCCCTTTCAGTGGCCCTTTGCTCCAACACACACACTTGCTCCAAACTTGCATGAAGAGGATCCACAATAACTTGATGGACAGATGAAGACCTCAAACATCAATTGAAATAGAATCACTCACACAATTCTCAGCCTATTCCTTCATTAATTCCTTGCTTGATCTTACTTAACCTTTTCCACGAGAAATCCATCATTATATAGGAGAAAGAGAGATGGTTAAAGATATTAGGATGATCCCACCAAATCAGAGAAGCGAGTAGGATCCCAACCATATGGATGCCACCTCATATTCTATAATATCCCTTCTAGAAATTTCGTGAACTTCGACCTTTTCTCAGTCTTTCAACGCCGCCGCACCCTGGCTATAGTGCAGCCTGCGGAAACGTCGCAAGCCAGTTCCATGACAGCCTGCAGTGATCAGGCATTTCCGCTTTGTGCCTTATGGTTGGCCTGGGACGACCTTCTAAAAATAGGTTTTGTATAAGAGGGAGCTAGTCACTTTTCTCATGAAGAAAGGTTCTTTTGGAAGCCTGAACACATGTTGTAGAAACATCACCAGGGTGACTAAAATAATGTGTAACAAAGATAGTGAAATATTAGCCTGCTTCTTGCTCGAACAACAAATAGGACTAGAGCCAAGACTGAGTGAGTAACCAGATGTGGACTTGCAATCAATGTTATGGTCAACCCAATCAGAATCAGTGAACCCAATGAGGTCCAATGTAGAGTCTGTTTCATAATGAATCCAAAAGGTGATGGTGTCGTGTACGTATCGAAGGATACGCTTTGCAGCCTTCCAATGTAGCTCATGTGATTTTGCATGAACCTATAGACTGTGCCAACCACATAGGATAGGTCTGGTATGGAGTGTGTTAGATAAAACAAGCTCCCCACTAGTTGTTTGTATAGTGTGATGTTAACCAGTGGAGTGTCCCCACCATCCTCAATTCTAACTCCTGATAGGAAAGGAGTCGGGGCAGAGTTGTAGTTTGTCATGTGAAATCTCTCAAGGAGATCTCGTGCACACTTTGCCTAAGACAGTTTGATTTCTGATGCATCCTGACTAATCTCGATTCCAAGGAAGAAATGTAGCGGACCCATGTCCGTCATCAAGAACCTGTCATGTAGAATCCTCTTGACTACAACAGTCGTTGAGTCAAGAAACCAGTGATCAACAAATCATAAACATCTAGAACTATAAGTAGAAGTGAATCAATTGTCCTAAGCATGTAAACATTCGGTTCTGATTTACAACGTACAAAATTTTGTGACAACAACTAAGATTCCATCTTGGCATACCATGCCCTTGGAGCCTACTTGAGGCCATAAAGAGATTTCTTTAGTCGACAGACCAAAGATGAATCTTGCATAAATCACTAGGGATTCTCCATATAGATCTCCTCAACGCTATTTGTTGATGTTTGGACAACATCGGGAAGACATTCTCTTCGAATAATAATTAATAATATAATTATTGATTATTAAATATCATATATAATAAGTAAATGATAATAAGTAAATGATAATAATAAATAGTTTTTGATTATTCAAGGGACACATCCTTTCATGGATGGTCACCATATGTTCCCTATATATGGAACACTCATCATGTGTAATAATATATCGATCATATCTCATATGAAGAAAAACCAACATGGTATCAGAGAAGGACTGGGCTAACTCTCTCACTGGAGGGCCCAGGATCCTGAAAGAAAGTTTCTTCTTGTTTTATCTTTGTGAATTCTTCAGGCTTGAATTCTCTTCTTCAACTTGGGTCCTCGACCCCCCCCAGTCATAGTATGATGCGGTGAAATATGGAGTGGATATTGTATCCCTCTCAATTGGAGTTCGGCCTAGAAATCAGGTCGATTTTGTGAAGGATGCAATAGCCATAGGAGCATTTCATGCTACTCAAAAAGGAATTCTTGTTGTATCCTCTGCGGGAAATGAGGGACATGATTCTCAAACAGTCGTCAATGTTGTGCCATGGATATTTACAGTTGTAGTGACCTCAATAGACTAGGAATTCCTATCAAACGTTGTGTTGGGAAATGGGTAACGACATCACCATGTCAAATCTCATCCACTCAGTCGTGCACCCACTTGTGTATGCTGGAAGAATTCTTGACAAGTCCAGTTATCCATTAGTCACAAGAAATTGTCTTCTAGATTCCTTAGATGCAAGCAAAGTGAAAGGAAACATCGTATCTTGTATAGCGAATGTCACAATTGCATCGAGGTATAACATGAAAATAGCATTCTAGGACGCAGGAGGCATATTTGAAGCATTTGATTATAGTACCTTTATAGCAACTGCAGTAAGTAAAACATCTACAACGAAGGTATTTTATTACATAAAATAAAACAGAGGTGGTCAAAAATTAAAATCTCACTCCTATTATCGCATATTTTTCGTCAAGAGGACCTGGATGGCTAACCCATAACATTCTTAAGCTAGAGATCAGTGCGCCAGGTGTGAATAATACTTGCAGCTTAGCCTTGCCTATGCCATGTGAGGTGGCTAGGTGTGAATGAGGCTATGGTTGTAGTCTTTTCTATGCCATGTGAGGTGGCTAGGTGTGAATAAGACTACTGTGAGAGGAGAAACATCACAACATGATCATGGAGACTATGGAAGTGGTTGTGTACCACTCAAAAACATGCTAGTAGCTATGTGCTACTAGTGGATTGCTACATAGTCGTGAGACTATGGAAGTGGTTGTGTACCACTAGAAAATAGTTTTGTACTACTATGACATGGAAATAGTTGTGTACTATTGGACGACATTGCAGTAGTTGTGTGCTACTAGTTGATTTCAGCATATTCATAAATAATGTGATGGATGATTTGATCCACTGATGGCATGGTAGTAGAAGTATGCTACGAGCTGATTGCAGAGTAATCATTGGATTACTAGATGAAGGAACCAAGACATTGGTTTCATGATGAAACCTCGATATGTATTGGGGAACATCGATTCCATGAGGGAACCTTGATGTGTCCTAGAAATGTTTGAGGTAGGGATCAATAGGGATTACACCATTCCTCACAAACCTCAACAGAATGGGGTCACAGAGAGGAAGAACAGATCTATTATTGAGACATTCAAGGCAATGATTCATGATCAACATTTACCTATGTTTATATGGGCAGAGGCATCCATGACTATAGTGTATGTTCAAAACAATAGTCCTTGAGGAACATGACTCCCGAGGAGGCCTTCACCAGAGTGAAGCCTGAAGTTGGACACTTCAGGATATTTGGGTGTTCAGTATACATTCATGCGTATCCAAGGAGAAAAGGACCAAGTTAGACCCTTCAAGTAGAAAGGGTACATTTGTGGGGTACAGTGAGTCTTCAAAGGAATATCGGATCTACATCCATGGTGAGAGACAGATTGAGTGAGAGTCAAGAAGAGATGGTACCTTCCGAGAGAGAAAGATACCTCAGATATATTCATGCTATGTCGCAGCTATGATCCACATCATTGATTCTAAACCTTCCTGTTATGAGGAGGAAACTTTTCATCCAGTATGGAGAGATTCCATGATGGAGGAGTATCAGTCCATCATGAAGAATGATGTGTGGGATATTATTCTGAGACCCAAGGGGAAGCTTGCAGTGACTTCCAAATGGATCTACAAGATCAAACACATAGTTGACGAGAGCATCGACAGGCACAAAATGAGATTTGTTTCTAGAGGATTATCTCGAGTGGAGGGAATAGATTATGAGGAGACATTTTCTCATGTTGCTCAATACACTTCTATCTCGATGATTATTTCCCCTGCAACATCCATGGGTTGGAGAGTACATCAGATGGATTTAAAGACAACCTTTCTCAATGGAGAGATTGAGAAATAAGTATACATCGAGCAACCATATGGTTTCGTGATACATGAGAAGGAGTCCCATATGTGCAGGTTGAAGAAGGCCTTGTATGGACTCAAGAAACCACCTTGAGCTTGGTATGTGAGGATTTATGGACACTTGATGATTTTT
Organism: Picea glauca; assembly: GCA_000966675.3. NCBI lineage: Eukaryota > Viridiplantae > Streptophyta > Pinopsida > Pinales > Pinaceae > Picea > Picea glauca. Next base: position 98,250 of record JZKD02S0522094.1, on the reverse strand, counting down.
GGGCTTCAGAAAAAGTGTTTTCGATCGCAGCTTGCACTATAATATTGTTAATGGTGAGTCCCTCATTTTTTTTCTCTACGTTGATGATTTATTCCTCGTCGATACAGAGAGCCTTATTATTGAATGAAAGTATGCATTGGCCTCTAAGTTTGAGATGAAGGACCTTGGTATGATGCATACTTATTGGGACTAGAGGTGTGGAAGAGAACTGATGAGATCTTCCTAAGTCAGGGGAAGTACACAGTTGAGATATTGAATAATTCTAGGATGTTGAACTTAAAGCCCATGTCTACATCAATGGTGACGAATCCAAAGAAACTAAGTGTGTCTTCTTCTGATTCTAACGAAATTGATCTGACTCTGTATAGACAAATGATTAGATCATTGTTGTATCTGGTTAACACTAGACCAAATAATTTCTATGCAGTGAGTGCACTTAGCTAGTTTATGAGTCAGCTAAGATAGACACATTGGATTGTTGTGAAGCATGTGTTGAGATACCTGCCAGGAAAAGTTGGACATGGTATGAGATATAATTCTAGTATTGATATGATATGGTAGGAATATATTGACTCTGATTGGGCAGGGATCGCAATGGACAGAAAGATCCCCTTTAGGTGTTGCTTCACTTTGGGATCTTCCATGGTTTCCTAGTGTAGCAGGAAACAAACTTATGTGGCTTTGAGCACATCAGAAGCAGAGTACATTGCATTAAGTATGTTAGTCCATGAAGTAGTGTGGCTTCGCAAGATCCTTGCATATTTATCTAAACATGTGTTGGATTCCACCATTATTCATTATGGTAACCAAAGTTGTGTGGATATCTCAGATAATCCAATTTTTCATGAAAATCAAACCACATTGAGATCAAGTACCATTACATCCAAGACATGGTGCAGAGAAAGGAAGTACTAATGTTGTACCTTCCTACAGATGAGTAGGTTTTTGATATTCTTACCAAACCAGGACAAAGTTCAAGTACTTCCGTGAGATACTTGGCGTGGCAGAGAATGCCTCCCTCATTGAGAGGGAGTGTTGATGTTTGCAGCTTCCTGAGACATTCTCTATATCATACTCCTATGTGACTAAGTTAAGTTGATCTATGATGACACTTATCTGAGAAGGGATAAGTTTGTTTGGGAATATATCCCAACATCCCATGTGGAGAGAACATGAGGACATGTCAAGGGAGTTGACCCTTGATAGTACACACTATGGGAGTTGACCCTAGTGTTTATAGAGGGTGTATTTTCTAGAAGTCCACATGGGAGTGTCATTTGTGACAAACTTTATCTAGATCATACTCCTATATGAATTGAGTTGAGTTGATCTATGAGGACACTTATTCTAGAAGGGATAAGTGCATTTGTGCTTATATCCCAATGTCCCATGTGGAGAGCACATGAGGACATGTCAAGGGAGTTGACCCTTGATGTCACACACTATGGGAGTTGACCCTAGTGTTCCTAGAGGGAGTGGCCTCTAGAAATCCACATGGGAGTGCCATGTGTGACAAACCTTTTGCTACTATGGTGGTTGTGTACCACTGGCGAAGATTGCATGTCTCTGGAATGTAGTTGTGTACTATTATGGAAACATCCCTCCCTAGCTAAGAGGGAGTGTTGATCTTTCAGCATCAGGAAGAACTTCTCCTAGATTGGGCTGTAGACCAAGGGAGATAGGATACATTTATCATAAAGGTGAACTTGTGGTAAATGGGCCCAGACATAGTCCTTCCTTGATCATGACAAGGAATAATATGGACTCAAGGTGCTTGAAGTGATTTCCACGTGTCAATTATCATCAGGCCGACATTCACTCAGAGGTGTGTACTTGTGGTGAAATATCTTGGTGTGGTCTTTGTCCTGGTCATGGTGATTTGACAAGGAATAATAAAGACCCAAGATGCTTTATTCTATTACATGCAGACCCAAAGTGAGCCTAATCTTGGAGAGAGTTAATTGGCTCAGAGGGAGAGATGCAAAAGGAGTTTCTCCTCATTTCAAGTGGGAGAGAGATGCCTCCCAAGACTGATAGACAAGTGTCATGAGTCTAGGGTGAAGTTTGTATACTTCAAGACAAGCTTGGCATGATGCAGAATGTCTCCCTCGTTGAGAGGGAGTGTTGATGTTTGGACAACATCGCGAAGACATTCTCTTAGAATAATAATTAATAATATATTTATTGATTATTAAATATCATATATAATAAGTAAATGATAATAAATAGTTATTGATTATTCATGGGACGCATCCTTTCATGGATGGTCACCATATGTTCCTTATATATGGAACACTCATCATGTGTAATAATATATTGATCATATCTCATATAAATAAAAACCAACAAGATTGTTGTGAATAAATGCATTCTTCACGTCCATATGATGGACTTCCCATCCCTTGGTGGCCGTAATAGAAAGTGCCAAAAGTATGGAATCCATCTTCGCTACTGGAGTGAAGGTCTCATCATAGTCAATGCCATGCACCTATTGAAAGCCTTTGGAAACTAGCCTAGATTTGTATCTGCTAATCTGTCCATCCACTGTGCTCTTGGTCTTGTAGACCCATCTACAGCTGACAAGTTTCCTTCTTGAAGGAAGGGGAACCAGATCCCAATTTTGGTTCTCGAGGAGGGAGTTGTACTCCTCCTACATGGAGTATTCCCAAAATGGATTTCCATCAACCTCTCCATAAGACTGTGGATATGAAGACTGAACCAAGAAAATATGCTTGGGTGGCAACGGTTCAGTGGAAGTGGGTGGAAGAGGAGGCTCCTTGAAATCAGATTAAGTCCTCCAAGTATCAGCTAGATCCCCAACAACATCCCCTACATCCTGAAGAGTAGTATGAGCCCACTTGGACCTTGGCTTTGGCTCTACATTTGCATATGCATGCACTAAATCTTCATCTGACTGTAATGAGTATGTATCTAGATCATATGAATCCTCTGAATTGGAACTCTCATCTGAAGAAAATTTGACATGTGCATTCTCATCATCTCTGAGAGGTTGAATAATAAAGGTGTCTGCATGAAGTTGTTGAGATGCATGTGAGATAATTTCCTCGAATTGGAAGCTTCACTCAATGATGAGTCAGTCCGAGGAAATATCAATAAGTATGTATCCCTTCACAATGTTGGGGTATCCAACAAAGATACACTTTGTGCTCTGTGGATCAAGTGTCTTCCTCTTTTCACAAGGAATCTGGGCCCATGCACGTGAACCAAAAATACAAAAGTGGGTCACTTCTGGTTTGAGGCCGCTCTAAGCCTCATAGGGGGTCTTATCCTTGACAAATCTATGGGAAGATCTATTTTGTATGTATGTTTCACAATTAAGTGCTTCGGCCCATAATATCTTTGGAAGTGACTTTGCATGTAGCATGCAAGATTCCATCTCTGTAGAGATCTATTTTTCCGCTCAGCAACTCCATTTTGTTGTGGAGTATAGGGAATTGTGTTTTGCAACTGAATCCCTACCTCATGAAAGATATTTTGGATCTCATGGTTGAAATACTCTCCCCCATTATCAGTTCGGAGGATTTTGATTTTCTTTCATGAATGTGTCTCAACAAGGGCTTTGAAATCTTTGAGGTGTTGAAAGACCTCTGATTTTTTCCTAAGAAAGAAAATCCATGTGAAGCATGAGAAATCATCAAAAAAAATGAGCATGTACCTTGATTTGTTGATTGATGGATGCGAAAAAGGCCCCATCAGGTCACTATGGATCAGATCTAAAGGAGAGGAATCCCTCTATGTCTTTCCTTTGTTAAATTTCTCTTGAGGGTGTTTTCCAAGAACACATCCCTCACAAATTACTTTGGAGAAATGGATGTCTGGTAGAACATGAAACAATCCATTCTTTATAATATGTTTCATATATATGAAGTTTAAATGCCCGAACCTTTCGTGCCATATCCTACTGCTTTCATTAGCATGGGTAAGCAGTAAAGCAGAATCTGGTTCAATAAATTCAGAAAATGTGTAAAGCCTAGATTGATGATTTACCTCATTGGTGGCGACCCTGGAATTGGTTTTCATGTCATAGATATCCACTACATCAGGTGTGAATATGAATTTCTTTCGTGTGCCATAATTTTTCATCTGATACACGGAGAGAATATTGATGAAAATTTTGGGAACGTGCAACACATTCTCAAAGCTTTCATTTGTGAGTTCAATCCTTCCTTTCTCAGTGACCTCAACTAGAGAGTTGTCCCCCATCAGAATAGGAGGACCTTTGTATGCATCCAATTAAGAATAGACCTCTTTTGTGGAATTCATTTGGTGTGATGATCTTGAATCTATGATCCAAGCATAGGGAGAGGAGTTGATGGCAATCAAGGCATGGCTAGAATTTCCTTTTTTGGAATTCTAATATTCAGGCTTCTTCTTCTTGGAACCCTCAGGGATGTGATCTCCAAGGTTGTTTTGTTAAATTATTTGAGTCATTAAATCTATTTTTTTCTGCATACATGTGGATTCTAGATGGAATCCTTTATGGCAGTATGTGTATTTCTCCCCTTTCCTTCCCTTTCCACCATTGGATATGGAGGCATCGTTAAAGGGTTTTGAGTACCCTTCCTTCTTCGGATTTGCATGAGATTTCCTTTTGTATTTATATTTAGATTTTTTATATTGGTGGCCGCTTCCATATTCCATAGTAAGTGCATGCACCTTTGGGCCTTTTATTTTTCCCATGTTGATGAGCTTGACCTAATCTTGTGTCATAGATTCGATAAATTCCTCAAGAGAAGGCATCTTCCAGGTGGCTCTAGAGGCGAATTTGAATGAATGGAATGTGTATACAAACACTATGAATTCAGGACCAATTTTGGAGAGAATGGTAAGAACCATTTGTTTCTCCTCCTTAGATTTATCAACCCCACAAGCCTTGAGTTGCGACAGTAAATCCTTATATTTGGTAAAGAAATATTGGAGATTGTAGAAGCTTTTTGGATCCAATGTGAGCAATTCCACCTCTATCACGTGTCCCCTCATCTCATCATGTTTTCAAAAAATCCCTTTCATGGTGGTCCAGGCTTCATTGGGGGTTTTACAGGAAGATATGTGAAAGAGGAGATCAGGAGAAATAAGACTGCAAATTGTTCTAAATGCTTCATCCATTCGATTTAGATACTTTTATTTTTCTATGGTTGGTGTTGGTTTTGCCTCTGTGTTCATGTTTAACCTATACAATCCTCCACTTCAAATATGAATTATCATCTTCTCCTTCCATGCAAAGAATTTGTAATGTGTAAGAATGAATTCTTTTGCAAATTCCATTTTTCCGTTGTCTTCAATCTTCGGTACATGCAAAAATAATTTGGTGTGTATTTTCCATAGAAATACGTCAGCTATGATACCATGTAAATGTGTTTAACCTACATATAATATATCTATCTGGAACTTGACATACACAGTTGCAGAGAAAATAGAAGAAAAGAGAAGCAGGAGAGAAAGAATCGAAGAATTATCATTAACCAAATGAATGAATGATAATTTACACATGATATACTCTGTTTAACTCAACCAATTCACACTGGAGGATAATCCAATGCACAATAGTGGTGGTGTAGAGTGATATGGACACACACCAGTAGTTACAGGAGTAAACTACCACCTAATCTAGTCTCTTGGGTAGTTACGGGAGGGAACTGCCACCTAACTGAGTTAACTAGTCTATCAGTCTTCAGTTAACTGAATGAAATAGAGTGAAGTGAGGAGGAGATCAGGGAATCATGAGTAATGTGATAGTCTAGTGATGATCCTAAGGAAAATTCACATTAGTTGGTGATGATCCCAATGATGCATGGTGATAATACCAATGTGGCATATAGACTCCACTCAACTGATCAAACTGAAGTGTGAACTAAAGAGAATATTCTCCCTAAAGGAATGTTCTTCCTAAAATATAGGAGAATGAATAATGAATAATAAACATAGGAAAAACCTTAGGAAAAATAAATCCTAGGTGTCTGTGAAGTATCTCCAACAACGTGGCATCCTCTCATACCATGGTGGTCAACACGGTAGGTCAACTTGCAGAAGGCATAACTTTTTCATATGAACTTAGAATGACATGATTTTTTACATTGTTGGAAAGGTATCGATGTGTAGAATAGCGTCATAAGATTCGAGCTATGTTGGGAAATTTTTAACCTCAAAAAATGTCTTGATGCCTCAAAATAGCACCAGAAGGTTCTAGACCCCAATTTTCCAAACTAGGACCTACCACAAAAGTGTCCCTACAAGTTGATTCCTCCAATTGTTTCCACTCTGAAAGGATTGATATAAATGAAAAACAACATAATGATCCAATCTGGATCATACCTCCCCATTTAGGGAGGATTTTGTTCCCAAAAATATTTACTAATTGAGGTGATGAAAGTTTTCCTCCACCTTCTCCTTGGAGTACCACTTTTCTTTTCCTGTAAGTTGTCCTTTCAACCCAAGTTGCCAAAGGTGATTTTTCCCTTTTCTTGTAGTTCTATATCAATTATGAAAAATTATGTCCTCTTCCCACTCTTGTTGAGAATTTGGTGCTAAGTCCTCTATGGAAGGTAGGAACTACTCCTCCTGATCCAACATGGAAGGCTCATAGAGTTTGAGATTCTCCACATTCACTACTTAGTAAATGTGCATGTATTAGGGTATACTGAGTCTGTAGGAATTATCTCCCACCTTTTCCAATACCTCAAAAGGACCATACCACAAATCCTTTATCTTCTTACCATGACCATGTATCTTTCCCTTATTCCACCATACTTTGTCTCCCACTCTAAATGTTCTCTTTGTTCTATGTTGGTCGTGTTTATTCTTGTACTTTTCATGTGACTTATTCAGTGTCTCTTGTAATTTCAAATGGATATACTTAATATTCTCAACAAATTTGTCTTCTTTTAATGTATCTCGAGTGAGGTCCTCCCTCACTCCTCCTTGTTTTCCATATACAACATCTAAGGGTGAAGGTGGAAAATACCCAAAGAAAGTTTCAAAATGTGACTTACCAGTAGAAGTGTAGATTACTATGTTATAAGAGTGTTGTAGATAGATAAAATTTTCATCCTAGGTATTCAGATGCTTCTGCCGATTGTAACCCCTCAAAAGCTACACCGAAGTCCTATCGACTACTTTTGTATGCCCATTTGTTTGTGGATGGAAGTTTGTAGACCTCTTCAAATTAGTGTCCATATTCTCCCACAATGTAGTTCAAAATGCACCGATAAATCTAGTATCCCTATCTGAGATTATTCTCCTTGGTATCCCAAAGTGCACCCAAACCTGTTCAAAGAATAGGTTCATTACTTATTATCCCCTTATGATCTTTTTACAAGGCGTGTGAATGCACATTTTTCTGAATCTGTCAACTACCAAAAAAAAATAGTGATGTCCCTTCTGTGTGGTTTGTAAAACACCCACAAAATCCATGGAAATGCTTTCCCAAGGGTGAGTGGGTACAAGTAAGGGATGGTATAGACCTTGCTTCATGTTATTGGGCTTCCTGGTACAACAAATTATACATCCTCTAATATACTATGATACATATTCTTGCATTCTGGGCCAATAAACATACCTCTGTAAGTTGGAAACTATCTTCCCAACACCAAAATGTCACGCAACCTTGGAGGTGTGAGCCTCTTTGATAAGATGCAATTGTTCACCTTTAGGAACATAGAGTTTGTCAAGCTTGTCAAGTAAACCATTTTGGAAATTATAGTCAACCTTGTTGTCACCTTCTTCTATATGAATTTGGTCATGTAGTTGTTGAAACACCTCCTTCAAGTCCTCATATTCTATGTATTCCTTTTTATATGCATCATAGGTAAAAGGATACATGTGCATCTGAGTTCTAAAAGCTGTAATATTGGATGTGGGTGGTTGTGAAAGCATGTCTGCCAAATTATTTGTGCTACCCTTCTTACACTTTATGACCAAATGAAATTGTTGTAAAAACCCCATCCACTTGTAATAATTAGTTTGTTGTAGCTTAATCTAAGCCTACAAATACTATAGGGGTTGGTGATCTGTGTGGATAATGGTCTCCTTTCCCATAAGATAGTGCTTCCAGTTTTTGACAACTTGTACCAAGGAATAGAGATCCTTGTCATAGATAGGGTAGTTGAGAACCACCCCATGAAATAATTCAGAATGATAGCATATAGGCCTTCCTCCTTGCATCAGTACTACACCCATGGCATACCTATTTGCATATGTCTCTACTTTGAAGAGATTCTACAAGTTTGGTAGTGCGAGCACTGGTGCTTTATTGATATTTCTTTTCATCTCGTCAAAGGCCTTTTTTTAATTATTCCCCCATGGAAAACTCTTGCCACCGGTTGTTATGGTGTGGAGTGGTGTAACTACCACTAAAAATGAGTCTATGAACTTCCGCGAGTATTGAACTATCCCCAAAAATATCATAACTCTAGTGAAATTTTTAGGAACCCGCCATTTCATGATGGCCTCCATATTTGTAGGATATATATTGAGCTCCCCTCCACAAATCACATACTCCAAATACACCAAACATTGTTGAGCAAACTCGTATTTCTTGAAATGGACAACAATTGGTGTTTTTTCAAAGTCTCAAACACCTGCATAAGATGTGACATATGTGTCTCTCAAGTATCACTATAAAATAGTATATCATCCAAATAGACAATAACAAATGAATCTAGATAAGGGCGTAAAACATCATTCATTAGTCTCATAAATGTAGTTGGTGCATTGCATAAACTGAATGGAATAAACAACCACTCATACAAACCTTGCCTTGTCCTGAATGCAGTCTTCCAAGTATATTGTTCTTTGACTCGTACCTGGTGATATACTGATTTCAAATCCAACTCAGTGAAGTACTTGGCATGCTGCAGTTGGTCCAATAGATCATTGATCCTTGGAAAGTGGTATTGATTCTTCAGTGCAATCGTGTTCAATGCCCTGTAATTGATACACATTATCCAAGTCCCATTCTTTTTGGGAACAATTATGATGGGTGACCCATAAGGTGAGGTACTTGGTCAAATCACACCCTTCTCCAACAACTTCTACAACTTCTTATTCACTTCATTTTCTTCCAAAACAGACTATTTATACAACCCAATATTTGGCAATGGGGAGTCTATAAATAACTGTATGTTTTGCTCCACTTCCATCTTAGGTGGTATCCCTTTAAGCTCCTGGAACACTTTTGTATGCATGTAACAACTCCTCCAATTGATTTTTGTTCTCTCTAATACACACCTCCATGGATTCCTTCACTCTCATTGACTCATCATCATACTGATTTTCTGTTAAGAAAAGAAAAACATATTTCTTACTAGAAATAATCAACTTCTTGGCTTGGTTAGCACTTACCAATGAGATATTTGACTTTCCTTTCTGCGTGTTGATTGTGTAGTACTTCCCATCCTTAATTAGTCAGTATCATTTGGCTCTCCGCATGAATATTGCATCCCTCATATACATATAGGGTCTTCCAAACACTACTCCACATACATCAAGGGGTACTACATCCAATTCCACTTCATCAATAAAATTAACACTTATAGAAAATTTAATCTTACACGGTTTCATTACCTTTATCTCTAAATCCTTGTTTACCCAACCTAATGGATAGGGGATAGGATGATAATGAACCTCCAATCCAAGATTGTTGACCAGATCCAATGCTATGAGATTAGCCTATGAACCTGAGTCGAACAGAGCATATATATTGGTCTTCTTGACCTGAATCTTGATGTGAAAGAGCTTGGTCATGTCCTTCTCTTCCTGGTGATGAAGGATACACAGATTCACCACCTTCTTCACATATGTATAGATAATATTTTCATATACATATAATCTAATTTGAACCTAATTGTTTGAATCTGTGGCTAGAAAGTTCTTTTTCTTTCTGTCCTTCTTACGATTCTTCAGGTTCAGCTATGGATGTAGTTTCCAACATTTTTCCTCGATGTCGCCATAAATGTTGCAATGATTGTAATGGTTTTTTGTATATTTACTCTAATTTGAAGTGGTTGTTGTCTTCTTATATTTTCCCCCTTTCCACTTCTTCTTCCCCTCCTTGGAATCTTATTGGTGCTCTTTCTGCTTCGAACCACTTGGTTTTCCTTTCTTTTGGCCTATGTTTTCCAGGTATTGTGCCTGTACACACACCTCATCAACTTTCCTTGGCTTGAATATCATCACCTAATCTCATATATGACTATGTAAATCCCCCATATACTTGAGGAGTACATATAGGTTCTTGAGAGATACACCCAGCATGATGGCCATCTTTTTTAACTTAGTGGTGTATTCATGTACACTCCTCCCTTGCCTCTACATGAAGAAGTTCCACCGGATCCATTGGTCCTCTACATACCCGATTGAGTATAATTGGGACTTGAAGAGAGTTTTGAAGTCCTCCCACCTAGTTACTATAGGATCACCCTCCATCCTAAGTGTTTTTGTATGGATTCCCCACCAAATTAAATCATGGCCCTATAACTTCAATATAGCAAATGAAATCTTCTTCCCTCCATCTATATGGTAAACGCTAAAATAAAATTCTAGTTGTAGCAACCAATCATTCATTTTTAATGTATCAATATAACCTTGGTATGGAATTATGTACAATTTCACTTCCATATTGAATAGGGATTGTAAAGGGTTAACGAAATTGGAACTCGACTGCTCTTTCTCAGATTCTTTTTTTGACTCATTTCTTGATTCATCATGATCTCCCGATTTCCCCTCTGATCTGATCTCTGAGTTAGAGCCTCCATCATCTGTGAATGGTTCGATATTTCTTGCTAGAGACACCATGAGGAGATTCATATTGTGAATAATGTCTGCAACTTGCGCTTCCATTTGTTGGAATCTCTTTTATGCTAGATATCGAGGGTTATTATGAACAGACTCATCTACCATGGCTAGGGTTTCTGCAACTTCTTTTTAAGTTGATTCCTAGATCCTGCAAATTCCCACAAATACCCAAACGAAAAATCTGGTCTGATAATAATATGATCTGTAAACTGTCATGGATATACCACTGGAACAGTTTGTCACAACATATCTAATAAAATACTGAAATATTTAATATCAAGGTTTATTTTTCCTTTAGATATCTAGATTATTTAGTTATTGATTTTCTTCTTATGCATGAAATAGACAAAATGTGTAAAATAGAGAATAGTAAAATACAATCACACCATCCACAAATAAACACAAGATATGACCTGGGAAACCCAATATGAGAGAAAACCTAGCTAGAAGGTGAGGTTTCTCTGCTCTCTTTTCTCTGGTATAGAAATGATGCAAGTACAAAGAAAGAGGCACTCTCCATGGATTTTCCTTTGACCTATGGTCTGTATGAATGCTAAATAATATCTCCTCCTTTGTTGTGCTTAGAGAATACCACTCTCAAATTTTTTTATTAGCTATGGAACAAGATACAATGCAAAATAATGGAACCCCTTCTCCTCCTAGTGGCCTGGTATTTAACAGAGCTCGATAGAAATCTAAGGGTAGATTTTTACTTCCTCAATCCTCAATCCTCAATAGTGATAGGGTTTTGGAATTTATAGAATATTCTTCAAATTTAATCGTCTCTAGCCCCATATGTGTGAGTAACATCGGTTGACGTGGCATCCTCTCATACCATTGTGGTTAACAAGGGTAGGTCAACTTGCGGGAGGCATAAATTTTGCATACAAACTCTGATTGGAATGATTTTTTACAATGTTTGAAAGGTCTCGATGTGTATAATAATGTCATGGGGTCTGAGTTGTGTTGGGAAAGTTTTAACCCAAAAACATGTCTTGATTCCTCAAAATGGCCCTAGAAGGTTCCAAACCCCAATTTTCCAAACTGGTACCTACCACTAAAATGGCCCTACAAGTTGATTCCTCCAATTTTTTCCACTCTGAAAGGATCGAGATAGATGAAAAATAATATAATGATCTAATCTGGATTAGTTTATTTAGTATGCATTTCTAGTTATGTAATCCAATGGTCACAATATGTTCCAGAGATAGAGATATCCAACGGGTCATATTCTCCTCGATCTTAATGACTATATTGATCTATAGATTAACATTCGATTGGTCCATGGTATCTATTTAAAGAGCATGGAGGATCATTTTCTGATGATCAACTGTAAGAAAATATTACGTACAAAAACAAATGTGTTGATAAATTGCCTCGAGTGGTCATGTTGGCTAGGTTCATGGATTGTTTCCCTCTTAGAGGGTTTTAACCATGTAAAAACATTGGTGTATTGATCTTTGATATGGTTTTGTGAGTGGTTACTTAAGGTGTTCATCCTATGTGGGAATACCCTATTTTGGAACATGGTATCAAAGCCCATTTGAAGACTCGCTCTCATTGTTGATTGAGATCTTGAACCCATGTTGTCATATTTATGGGTTCTACCATTTATATGCATTTCCAAACTTAAAAAACTCTTTCATTGCATCTAGAGCACTTATTTCAGTTAGAAATGTTTTTCATTTCACTTGAGAAGGTTTATGTTTTCCCAAGATACTACCATTTTTGTCAGATCTAGAGGTATAAAGTCTAAATACATCCTTTTAAAAAAAATTATGAGTTAGTATTTCAGTTTTATTGTTGTTATTCTCGGTTTTCTACTCTTTTTGATCTACATATACTCTTTGTCATGTGTTATGTGCAATCTTCGCAAACTAAAAACAAAGAAGAAAATGTTTTATTTTCTGCATATTCACTTTGCTCTACTCTTTACGTGAGTTCAGCAAATCAAAAACAGAGAGAAAACTTGCATTTTCTAGGTAAACTAATTGAGATCTAACCCCATTATTATTGAGATTTGGAAATTATTTTTTCAAAATTTTGTTTCTTTTTTGTGCGACTGTGTTGATTATTTTTGTAGAGAAAAACAAGGGTTTTCTGGGTAAGTATGCACTTCAAGGAAAAGAGTAAAAAAAAAACCTCCTTCATCAAATTTTATATATATTTTTCATTAACTCACTTGGTTGAAATTTGTTTTATTTAATAAAAAGTCTTGAGTTCGAGTCATTTTTTAAGTTACTTTTTGAAAAAGTTCATGCAACCTTAAATTATCTCATAACTTTATTATTAAGTGCAATTCACTTAAATTTTAAAAGTGAATAACATAAAGTAACTTTAATATTCTTTTTTTTAGTCATTTTTTTCATGCAACTTTAATTTATAAAGTAACTTCATTGCAAAAGTGATTCTCACTTATTCTATGAAAGTGGGTCACGTCATAAGTGGCTTATTTGTAAAAGTGACTTTACAGCCAAAGTTAGAGAAGGGGAGACAATTTTTTTACTCACCAACCTTATTATGCATCCATCACCACGTGGCACTTTGGTTACTTTTTATGCATTTTTAAAAAGGGCATTAATTTCACATCTAAAATATCTTTTTAGTGCCATTTTTTAAACTGTCTATTTTTTCAAAATATTTTCATCAAGATAGTCATTTTTAGCTTTTGAATCCATATTAACTATATATTTTAATATGGCTACTCCAAGTGATATTTTGTTTACCAATACCAAATAATTCTCATGTAAATCCCATATGGAGGATGTACTAATAAGTAAAGGATTGTGTTAGATTAACTTGGGAAAATAAAAAGCACCTAATAATGCTAAAAATAAATCCACACTACTAAATATGGTCAAATTTGCCATGCTTTTTCATTTCTATTGTGACACTTCTTCGTTGCAATTTCCACGAAAGCGGGCCTGATTTTTCATGGATATTTTTTCGTCACTATATCGACGACCAAGAACTAATCGTGGAAATATCCATGAAATATGGCTCCCACGTGTCATTTGTTTGATAAGCATTTGCTACAACAGTTTTTTTTTTTTTTTAAACATTCATATATATAGCGACAAACATCCTTCTATATAGCGACACACATCCAATTTTTGTTGCCACTAGAATGTTGTATTTGCCATGATGTTTCATCGCTGTATAGATAGATGTTCATGGAAAAACACAAATGCTCCTTTTTTTTTCCACGAGAATGTTATATTTTCCATGATTGTTAGTCGCTATATAGACGGATGTTCATGGAAAAACACAAATGAAAATTTTTGGTTTCCATGGGCATGCTATATTTTCCACGATGTTTCATCGCTATATAAACAGATGTTCATGGAAAAACAAAAATAAAAAGTTTTTGTTGCCATGAGAACGCTATATTTTCCATGATGTTTCGTCGTTATATAGATGGATGTTCGTGGCACAACAAAAATGAAAATTTTTTGTTTCCACGAAAATGTTATATTTACCACGATGTTTCATCGCTATATAGACAAATTTTCATGAGAAAACAAAAATAAAAAGTTTTAGTTTCCTCAAGAATGCTATATTTTCCATGATGTTTTGTCTCTATATAGATAGTTGTTCGTGGAAAAACACAAATGAAAATTTTGTGTTGCCAAGATAATTCTTTATTTGCCACGATTTGTCATCGCTATATAGATGGATGTCCGTGGAAAAACAAAAGTAATTTTTTTGTATTTCCATGAGAATGTTATATTTGCCACGATGTTTCATCACTATATAGATGAGGTCTATAGGTTTAAAAAAAAAAAAATTCATACCAACATGAAATCCACCGGAATCCCTAAAAACACAATTGGGGGGACATCCATTGATCTTGGGAAGGCCATGGTTGGCCACAAATGATTCTTATATTGGATGTAGAATAGGGTCTATGATAATTTCTTATGGATATGATACAAAGAAACTGACCCTTTACCCTCCTACTAAACCAAGTATGGAAACTGAAAATCCTTTTTGGGTTGATTGTGAGGAAGGGGATGTTCAACCTCTTCTTACTATAGGGAAATCTCTTAGTTTTAAAAATGAGACAGAGGATGATACAATCAACAGTTTTATTAGTGACCCAAGAAGCTTACCAAACTCCAGATAATGTGATGGATGAGACAAAACAAGAAGAAATCACACAAGAAACATTGACTGAAATAGTTATAGATGAAGCATCTCTAAAAATAGTGGATTTTGTTCATGAAAGATGTTGAATTTATATGGACTTATAGTTGTCAGTTTTATTTTATATAATTAAATAAAATATTGTCCACAACCCTCATATTATGAGGACCCAATTGGGATTTTCCTTTCCATATTTCATCAAATTCTTCGGACACTACAATTGGATCAGTTTTGGGACAAAAATAAGATCACAATCAATATGTTATTTACTATATAAGTAAGAACATGGCCCCTACTAAAGTGAATTACACAACCTCTGGAAAAAAAAATCTTGCAGTAGTTTATGCCATCAACAAATTCTGACATTACATTACAGGTTATCCTACTTTTGTACATAATGATCACTATGCTATTAAGTATTTAATGAACAAGATACAGTTGGATAGGTGGGTATCTCTTTCATACTGGACCATATTTTGAGATAAGAAGGTGTGTGAGAGAAGATGAAGTATATGACCTTTTAAAGGCTTGTCATGATGGGCCTTATGGAGGCCACTTTGCTGATAAAAGAACTAGATATAAGATACTTTGAATGGGGTATTACTGGCCAACTTTGTTCCAGGATGCTAAAAAGTATGTGAAAACATGTGATATATGTCATAGAATGATCCAATCTAATAGATCAGATGAAATTCCATTGCAACCCCAACTTGTGATAGAGCCATTTGAAATATGTGCTCTTGATTTTTTTGGGCCCATAAACCCTCCATCTAATCAGAAACATTACATATTGTTCTGCATAGATTATATGAATAAATGGGTTGAAGCTAAGGAACTCACTAGATCCACAGAGCAAGTTGTTTCATACTTTATGTTTGAAGACATCTTTACCAGGTATGGGATACCTGCAGAACTAGTTAGAGATGGAGGACCACCATTCACATCTCATTTGATTAAGGAACTTATGGAGAAATTTCACATTCAACATTGGATGGTTTCACCCTATCATTGACAATAAAATGGCCTAGTGGAAATTACAAACAACGTAATTGAAGCAATCCTTACAAAAACTATAAAAATTCATCACGAGGATTGGGCTAAAAGACTACCCGAAGCACTCTAGGCATACAGAACCACTTGGCGAAATACAACATGATTTCGCCCTACGAACTTGTGTATGGAAAGAATGTTGTGTTTCTGGTTGAATTTGAAATTGAAACACTAAAAAATTATTTGAGTGTGAACCTGGATTTGACAGAAGCTCAAAAGAAAACGCTTGAAAAACTTAATGAATTTGATGAAAAACATTTAGCATCTCTACACCAAACTTCTGTAATCCAACAATAACGCTACAAATGGAATGATTGGTTTATTAAGAAGAAAATATTTCAGAATGGAGATTGGGAATTGTTGTATGATTCATGCTTTAAGGATTTAAAATGGAACTTACAAACATGATGGCTCTGTCCATACAATGTAGACACAATATTTGATAATGAGACTGTTAAACTAACGACCATCGATGATGCAGAAACACCAATCTTTGCAAATGGACATCATTTACAACTGTATCTGTGGCCATTGTCAAAACCAGAATGTGTTTCTCAAATCATTGCAGATTCAGGTTATCACTTTTTCGATGGGGAGGAGATTGCTCCCGCTCCATTGAAATCTTAAAATTTTGAATACACATTTTTAATCAATCATGTACATAAATAAATTCCACATTGTTTCGATTAGCATAAAAACTTAGTTAATTTATTTTCTTTATGGTTTTATTAATAAGCTCGGCAAATATTTTTGTTGGTAGGCTTGTTGTTTCAGACATTACAGGAAGTGGAAGCATAATCGGAGCAACATAGTAGATGGAGAAATTTATGCGCTATTTTTTCTTCCATTTCGTTGAAACACCACCATTTCATTGAAACATTGCTATTTTTCCTCCATTTCGCTGAAACACTGCTAATTTTCTGTCATTTGCTGAAACACCATCATTTTTCTTGTTTTCTCTGATAAATTCCTATTTTCTCTACAAAAAATTTCGATAAATGTTGAGACACTACCATTTCTCATTAATTAGTTGTGGATTTATTAAAAAGTGCTGCCAATTTCAAAAATTCCAAAGCAACGTCATCAACCACCATTGGTAAGTGTCCAAAGGTATGTTACTATTCTTTGCATTTGCGATAATGTGGGATATGAAAAATGAGTAATGATTATTCCTCTATGGAATTCCACGTTATTTTCATCGACCAATTATACTCATTTATAGAGTATGCCACGTCATCATCCATTATACCTCACCGACTCTATCGCCATTCCATCTAATCATCATCGCCATTTATTTCACCACCTTTCATTGCCATAACTAATTTACCTTCTATGCATACATAAATTTGCAATTCTGCGACTCTGAGTTTGAAACATGAAGACGAGTCAAAATTCCAAATGTTGTAACTAATAAACCGAAGTTTTCAAACATGGGTGGACCAGTTGTGCGACATGAGCCTAAATCTTTGTCTTCTCTGCTCCATTTTCTGGCAGCATATAGAAAGTTCAAGGAGGTGGGATGGATTAATTATTTTCAATGGTTGAGAGGGCTTGATAGTTCTATGGAACTAGAATTTTCTCAAAATTTAGAAATAGACCATTCAAGGGTAGGAGAAATAAGAGTTGAAGTAACAGAGGAAACCATAGAAGAAGTTATTGGTTTACCCAGAACTGGTACACACCAGTTTTGTCGAAAAATGCCACTTCCAATAGAAAAGACATAGTTTTTGGAAGAGGGTGAAGAAGTTCAACCCAAAGGACGAGGGGAAACACTTGAATCTTTACCACATCCATGGCAGCAAGTTTCTATATTATTGAAAAAGTACATCACATGTGAAGGTAGGTTCAAATTTGTTTACAATCATGACTTCATTTTGTTGTCCCATCCTCTCCATGGTATATTAGTAAACATGCCTTACTAGTTGTTAAAAACTATTCAAAACATGGCTCAATATGCTAGACAGGAAAGAGTGCCAGTAACATGCATCGCAAATCATGGATTGATAAAATTGCTAGTAGATAGGGTACTAAATCTACAAAATAGAGCCCCTCCAAGAATTATAGTCAACAATGCAAAGGAAGAAGCTGAAATTGAAACTTACAGTGATGAGAGAAATGAAAACAATTTGGAAGAAGAAGGGTAGAAGAGTGGAGAAAATGAAAAAAACAATATCCCTACAGCTATGTCAGAAACTATGATGCATTCAGAGCATAATGACTAGGAGGGTTTTGACCCTAATTATGTTTATCAGGAAGAGCCTACATAAATATTTGAACAGATTCCTCAAGCATCACCAACAGTGGTCCAATCAAAGAATGAAGGGGGCGATACTAAAAAATAAGTGAGTACAAGAACACCCTCTGAAAACACTGAAATTATACCAGAAAATGTTCCAATGGAAGAACCTACAGAACTTAATATAGAACGAGCAGACATGCAAGAAGAATCGTCTACTCTACATGATGATTCTTCACATCCTATTCTTAGCGATAAAATAGAATTCATTGAAATAAGTGAATAGGGTCTTCCCACGGAGTTTTATCCATGCATAATTGAGGAAGAAATTCCTCTATTAGAAAAAGGAAAGAAAATATCTTCATCAAATTTTATTTCTAGTCTTCCAAAATGGATAACTAGAGCCTCTGTTGCAGTAGAAGAAAAAAAAATGCAGAAACTTGAGCTTGTAATTCCTATTCTTCATCCTCGTTCATTTGTTGTTACACAAGAACTAGTAGGTGAACAAAAACAAATAAAAGTTGAAACTTCTCCACAAGAACCAGTTGACAACCCAAATATTAATGTTGTTGATACATAAGGATCTGTTGTTAGACAGAAGTGAAAAAATAATATATCCAAACTATCCAATAAGAAGGCCAACAAAAAGGAGAATCATCTTGAAGAATTGATTTATGAGAATGAATTGATGAAACAAGAGGTATCAAAACTATGGGAAGATTTGGAATAAATGAGGAAATCCAAGGCAGGATATCGTACCTTGGGTACATTGGAAAATGTTTCGTCAACATTTGAAAATATGGGAGGTGAATTGAAGAAGGACCCCATGAATATATGTGTCCTAAATGTGATAATATCTTCAAAGGGGTTGGATATAAAGTGATTTTGCAAGAGGAAAAAGTACTTGTCAATGGAAAATAACAAATTGTTGAGATTCCTACTGAAACAACTAAAGGGATACAGTATGTTAAAAATTGGAAGCCAAAGGACACCACTGTCACACAAGAACCATTGGTTCCAATTATGGAAAACACTCAATTGCTTGATGGAGAAACACAAGAACCTCCATATTTGTATAAAGCAATACAAACTAAAACCCTAGCTAGTATTATTGATGAAGCCATACAAATAGAGGACCTCTTGGAATTTGTTGATCAGGATGTGTAGATTGAAGACCTATTGGAAGTCATGGATAACGGTATGAAAACAGAAACTCAACCTGATACTGAAAATGTTATTTTTCTGTTAGATGAAGTGAACAAGTGTAAGTACCAAGTATCATTATTTAAACAAGGTACGATTCCCTTTCCTAAACATGAAAAATCCATTAGGGAATTAAGAGAAAAATGGGTCGAAGAATTATCATATCAAAAACATAGATGGGAGAAAGCATAAACTGAGTTAAAAGAATTGAAAGAGCTAAGAACTCAAATCAAAATGTTGAGATAGGAGAAAATGGTTATGTATATAATGATGCAGCAAGTTTTAATTTGCATAAATCCTCCTCCCTCTTACTCTGTTGTCTTATATGAATGGTTGACTCTCTTTAAGATGAAAGACATTATGGAAGATTGGCCACACAAAATCACTTTTGTCTCTGAATTTTTAGAAACTTTATTTCAAAGTGGTATAACAAATCAACATTTTATTTGTGAACTTTATTTACATGAGCATACGTGTCAACTAGACACAAGATTCAATATGACACCTTTTGTAGTGGACATTCAATTTCGACCATTCACCTCTTTTGTCAACAATCAGGTCACATGGTTGAATGCTTTTCAAATGGTCCACACTAATGAAGGAGCATAAACACTATGGATTGGAAGTGAATTGCAAAGATCTATCTCTGTTATTACAACTCATCAAAAATTTATTTCATCTCCAGAAAGGTTGAATAGTGTAAAGGCCCTTCACAAAAGGGTAATAGAACAATGTCAAATAACTATTGTTGATCAACAATATTTAGCAGTAAAAGGAAGTAGATTGAGATGGGAAATAGCCATTGATTCCTTAAAGAAAAAGGAACCATACGATCATGATAATTTTATACAAGCTTTATCTCAAGTTCCAAGATATATAAATTGCATTCAAACTTCTGGATCAATGTGGCTAGGGATGAAATTTCATTCTCCACTTATCTGGATTTTTGTGAACAAGTATCAATCAGTGTATAAGTTTTCAAAGAAGGTTGAGAAACAATTTTTGGAAGAAATTATATGGACTAATGGCTTCAAACCTGCGGGAACCAAAACATAGTCATCATATAACATCTCCAATCTTCATAGGAGGAACTTGTTTTTAGACTCGGACTTAGATTAGCTAGGATTGCATGAGGACATGCAATGGAGTAGTTGGGGGGAGATGTTGGGTGATGGAAATGACCCTTTTTTCCACTACTTTCTTATTCCTTTTCATCCCTTTTTCCTATATTAATCCATTCATACTACTGTCATTGATACCATATTATTCCCTTAGGAAGCAGGTAAAGCATATTATTCATTTTTTCATATTCATACATATTATATATGCAAATTAGAGTAATGTTTCTTTATTTGGACATTTATTCATTAAATTAATAAGAGTTGCATGCAGTTTCAAAAATTGTTGAAACATGGGACTTCGAGTATCATGTGTTGATACACGGTCTACCGTTGATCCACCACTTCAGATCGAGTCCTATGCCATTTTACAGCTCAATGGGAGAACTAAAATAGGCACAACAAATCATCCAGCTCAGTCGATCAAGAATATAATACCACATGTTGAACAACCTCATGAATGATCGTGAAGAGGGAAAAGAAGTTCAACCCAAAGGACGAGGGACAACACTTGAATCTTTACCACATCCATGACAAGAAGTTTCTATATTCTTGAAAAAGTACATCACATGTGAAGGTAGGTACAAAGTTGTTTACAATCATGACTTCATTTTTTTATCCCATCCTCGCCATGGTAGATTAGTAAACATTCCTTACTAGTTGTTAAAAAATATGCAAAACATGGCTCATTATGCTAGACGGGAAAGAGTGCCAGTAACATGCATCACGAATCATGGATTGATAAAATTTCTAGTAGATAGGGTACTAAATCTACAAAATAGAGCCCATCCAAGACTTATATCCAATAATGCAGAGGAAGAAGATGAAATTGAAACTGGCAGTGATGAGAGAAATGAAAAAAAAATGGAAGAAGAAGGGTAGAAGAGTGGAGAAACTAAAAAAATCAATAGCCCTATAGCTATGTCAGAAAATATGATGCATTCAGAGCATAATGACCAGGAGGGTTTTGACCCTAATTATGTTTATCAGGAAGAGCCTACACAAATCTTTGAACAGATTCCTCAAATATCACCCAAAGTGGTCCAATCAGAGAATGAAGGGGTGATACTGAGAAAGAAGTGAGTACAAGAACACCCTCTGAAAACACTGAAATTATACTAGAAAATGTTCCAATGGAAGAACTTGCAAAACTTAATATAGAACGAGAGGACATGCAAGAAGAATCATCCACTATGCATGATGATTCTTCACATCCTATTCTTAGTGATAAAATATAATTCATTTAAATAAGTGAATAGATTCCTCCCACGGATTTTTATCCATGCATAATTGAGGAAGAAATTCCTCTATTACAAAAAGGAATGAAAAGATCTTCATCAAATTTTATTTCTAGTCTTCCAAAATGGAGAACCAGAGCCTTTGTTGCAGCAAAAGCAACAAAAATGTAGAAAATTGAGCTTGTAATTCATATTCTTCATCCTCGTTCACTTTTTGTTGCACAAGAACTAGTAGGTGAACAACAACAAATAAAATTTGAAACTTCTCCACAAGAACCAGTTGACAGCCCAAATATTAATGTTGTTGATACACAAGGACCTGTTATTAGATGGAAGCGAACAAATAATATATCCAAATAAGCTAATAAGAAGGCCAACGAAAAGGAGAATCATCTTGAAGAATTGATTTATGAGAATGAATTGATGAAACAGGAGGTCTCAAAACTGTGGGAATATTTGGAATAAATGAGGAAATCCAAGGCAGGATATCGTACCTTAGGTACATTGGAAAATGTTTCATCAACATTTGAAGATATGGGAGGTGAAATTGAAGAAGGACCCAATGAATATATGTGTCCTGAATGTGTTAATATCTTCAAAGGGGTTGGATATAAAGTGATTTTGCAAGAGGAAAAAGTACCTGTCAATGGAAAATAACAACTTGTTGAGAGTCCTCCTGAAACAGCTAAAGAGATACAGTCTATTAAAAATTGGAAGCCAAAGGAAACCACTGTCACACAAGAACCATTGGTTCCAATTATGGAAAACACTCAATTTCTTGATGGAGAAACACAAGAACCTCCATATTTGGATAAAGAAATACAAACTGAAACCCCAACTAGTATTGTTGATGAAGCCATACAAACTAAGGATCTCTTGGAATTTGTTGATCGGGATGTGTAGACTAAAGACCTATTGGAAGTCATGGATAACGGTATGCAAACATAAACTCAACCTAATACTGAAAATGTTATTTTTCTGTTAGATGATGTGAATAAGTGTAAGTACCAAGTATCATTATTTAAACAAGGTATGATTCCCTTTCTTAAACACGAAAAATCCATTAGGGAATTAAGAGAAAAATGGGCCGAAGAATTATCATATCAAAAACATAGATGGGAGAAAGCAGAAATTGAGTTAAAATAATTAAAAGAGCTAAGAACTCATATCAAAATGTTGAGATAGGAGAAAATGGTTATGTATACAATGATCCAACAAGTTTTAATTTGCATAAATCCTCCTCCCTCTTACTCTGTTTTATTATATGAACAATTGAATCTCTTCAAGATGAAAGCCATTATGGAAGATCGGCCACACAAAATCACTTTGGTCCCTGAATTTTTAGAAACTTTCTTTCAAAGTGGTATAACAAATCAACATTTTATTTGTGAACTTTATTTACATGAGCATGCATGTCAACTATATAGAAGATTCAATATGACACCTTTTGTAGTGGACATTCAATTTCGAGCATTCACCTCTTTTGTCAACAATTAGGTCACATGGTTGAATGCTTTTCAAATGGTCCACACTAAGGAAGGAGCATAAACACTATGGATTAGAAGTGAACTGCAAAGATCTATCTATGTTATTACAACTTATCAAAAATTTCTTTCATCTCCAGAAAGGTTGAATAGTGTAGAGGCCCTTCACAAAAGGGTAATAGAACGATGTCAAAGAACTACTGTTGATCAACAATATTTAGCAGTAAAAGGTAGTAGATTGAGATGGGTTCCTTAAAGACAAAGGAACCATACAATCATGATAATTTTATACAAGATTTATCTTGAGTTCCAAGACATATAAATTGCATTCAAACTTGTGGATCAATGTGGCTAGGGATGAAATTGCATTCTCCACTTATCTGGATTTTTGTGAACAAGTATCAGTCATTGTATAAGTTGTTAAAGAAGATTGAGAAACAATTTTGGGAAGAAATTTTATGGACTAATGGCTTAAGACCTGCAGGAACCAAAACATAATCATCATATAACATCTCCAATCTTCATAGGAGGAACTCGTTTTCAGACTCAGACTCAGATTAGCTAGGATAGCATGAGGACATGCAATGGAGTAGTTGGGGGTAGATGTTGGGTGATGGAAATGACCCTTT
Organism: Picea glauca; assembly: GCA_000966675.3. Lineage (NCBI taxonomy): Eukaryota > Viridiplantae > Streptophyta > Pinopsida > Pinales > Pinaceae > Picea > Picea glauca. The sequence goes on along the minus strand of JZKD02S0522094.1, from coordinate 74,334 downwards.
TTTCCACTACTTTCGTATTCCTTTTCATCCCTTTTTCCTATATTAATCCATTCATACTACTATCATTGGTACCATATTATTCCCTTAGGAAGCAGGTAAAGCATATTATTTATTTTTTCATAGTCATACATATTATATATGCAAAGTAGAGTAATGTTGCTTTATTTGGACATTTATTCATTAAATTAATAAGAGTTTTATGCAGTTTCAAAAATTGTTGAAAAGGGGGACTTTGAGTATCATGTGTTGATACACGGTCGACCATTGATCCACCACTTCAGATCGAGTCCTATGCCATTTTACAACTCAATGGGAGAACTAAAATAGGCACGAAAAATCATCCAGCTCAGTCGATCAAGAATAGAATACCACATGTTGAACAACCTCATGAATGATCGCACAGTTGCATTAATTCTATAATGTAATTATTTTTATGTAACGATCTCCCTTTCTAAAATATCATGTAATGATCTGCATAAAGAGATCTTGTTTCTTATTTAGGGAAGATAGAATATTTAAAAAGGGGGAATTCAAACATTTGTGGGGGTGTTAAGAAATCATATTGGCATAAGAATTGTATGAGAAACATAACAGTGTTTTGTAACAACTAATTTCACAGTTAATGAGAAATTTGGTAGCTTCCATAAATTATTGAGCAATTGTTGTGTGAGATTTGAGTTACTTCCAGTCGACTATGAAGGAGGAAAGGGCCTACTTCCAAAAAATATCAACTTTTTCTGTTAGCTTAGTGATCTAGGTGGATATCGGAGGCAACACACCTTTTCCAACTGGCTCAAAACAGTTTTTTGGTAATTTACTATTTTTAGCAGTTTTTCACTTCTGGAGCCGTTTTGAGGCCCTAAATGATGTTTTTTGGGAAAACTGGTAGAAATACCCAAGTTCCTTCCATATTTCCTTGAAAATGAATCTCCTCAAAAATACCTTTCCAATGGTCTATCATACACCTAAAATGGAGATCGTATGCAAATGTTACGACCCCGAGAATTTGATGTACTAACTTACCCAAACGGGGCCCACATGACTTTTGGCACTTCATCTCCTAGGGTTAGGTTTTTGGATGTATAGCATTTTTGGCATTCCTATTTATTGTAAAAATTCCTGCAAAGCCTCATTTTAATCATATTCTTGCGAATGAGCGCAGTCGTCACATCTCTTCTAAGAGATAAGCCGCCACCATTCCAACAAGCTTGTTTCTGCTGCATTTTACAGTTTTAGCTTATTTCCTTATTGAATAGAAAACCAGTGTTATTGTATCTCTGTTATTTTGTGTTAAGCACCTGTTAATAATATGCAGTCATTTCGTTCTTCTCATAAAATCTGGATCAGTGGTATCAGAGTGGTCTGCTCCTTGTCATCTTAATGCATGTCCCCAACGCGGTCGGAGTACAAAGAGTTGGGTCTCGAGATTGTTTATCTTGAGGACAAAAGCTCTAACACACCCAAGCGACCTTTCATGTCAGGAGAAAAGAAATATGATGAGATAGAATATCCTTTCAAACTATTGATTGAGGAAGCCCTCACGCAATAGAGGAACGGGATGATGGATAGTTTCGTGAAAATCCTTCGGCGGCTACAAACAGGTGACGCATCTTCTTCGAGTGGAGGTGCCGCCCCCTTCAAGATAAAAATAAACTTCGATATTCCTATATTTGAAGGTCAGATAGACACATATGTTGTATACAAGTGGTTGAATCTAATAGAAGGGTATTTTTCTGTCCATAACTTTTCGAATAGAGAAAATATTACTTTCGCACTCCTAAAAGTCGTTCCCCATGTCAAAGATTGGTGGGAAACATTTTGTGAACAAAATGAAACAAAGGAACCCTCATTATTTATAGCCACGACCACCTGGGAATCCTTCAGGGATTTTATTAAGGAACAATACTACCCTGTCGGAAGTTATGTCGACTTGTATACCAAATGGACCACACTGCGGCAAGAAAGAGACCAAGCAGTGCCATATTCCAAAAATATCTTCCATATCTTGTGCACCAAGATGGGTATCAAAGATTCAGAGCGACATCTAGTGCTCAAGTATCGTGGTGCTCTACATAGATACATCCTAACCAAAATGGAATTTCTGGACATCTCATCCTTGGAAGCGGCCTACCGATATGTCGTCAAAATCGAGCAGAATCTCAAACAAAAGATGTGGCAATTTGGGCCTGGGAACCCCTCACAACAAAATCCAGGAAAGAGTTTCCCCAACCCACAGAACAAAGGACAGAGAAAATATGGATAGTATCAGGACAACCAGTCCAATCCACCAAAAAATAAAGACACTAGAAAGACAAAGAAATATATCGGGAAGTGGTGCAACTTCCATAAGATCCCTTGGCATAACACTATTGACTGTCGCTCAAAGCAGTCGTTGGTGGCCGAAGTGAAAGCCTCTGAATCATATGTGGGTTCTGACTCTTAGCCAGAACTAGAAAGGGGAAGATGGATCATTTACATGGAACTTAGTGCCACCATTTCTACCACCAAGCTCCAGCCTGGTGAACCAGACGAGCCAGAAGAAGGAGAGTTCCTCTTCCATTCACAGATGTGGGTAAAAGTCACCTCACTGCACTTCATCGTTGATAGCGGTAGCCAGAAGAACCTCATCTCAACAGAGGTCGTCAAGCAGTTGGTTCTGCTGACAAAGCTGCACACACAACCCTACACCATTGAATGGCTCTACCAAGGAAGCGATCTCTGCGTCATTCAACAGTGTTGACTGTTGTACGGAATCAAGCCCTTCAAAGACAAGGTATTGTGTGATGTTGATCCTATCGAAGTTTGTGATGTTCTTTTGGGCCAACCTTATTTATGGAAACTTCATGATGTATATGAGTCTAGGCCTTGTAGTGTTATTATTACTTTGAATAGGAAATTGTACAGGATACCCGAGGCAGTCCCACCTAGTGGTATTTCCTTGATCTCTGCTAAGAAATGTAGGAAGGTCATCTCTCAGATGGGGAAGTTTGACTTCTTCATGATTCTCTCTTAGAATAAGTGAAATATCATAGCCACATCCAGGGTCTTTGCAGTCGACCTCTCCACACAGCAGAATCAAGTAGATAAGGTCATGGAAGAATACTCGGATATCTTCTCCTCACCTACCGGGGTACCTCTGCACTGCCAGGTCAAGCAGCCCATCAATCTGATCCCTGACGCATCGCTTCCCAATGGGCCAATCTATCGCTACTCTCTATTATAGAATGAGGAGATCGAGCGACAGATCTAAGAACTGCTCCACAAAGGGAACATCCATCCCATCTCATCACGTTGTGGGAGCCCAATCCTGCTAGTACAAAATAAATATGGAACCTATCAACTCTGCATTGATTACTAGGATCTGAATAAAATCACAGTCAGAAACCGGTACCCGATTCCCTGAATCGATGACTTCCTTGATCAACTCACGGGGGCCAAATACTTCAATAAGATTGATCTGAAATCTGGCTACCACCAAGTCTTGATAGAACAAAAAGATATATGGAAGACCGCCTTCAAGTCAAAGGAAGGCCTTTTTGAATGGTTGGTCATTTCCTTTGGTTTGAAAAATTCTCCAGCCACTTTCATGAGGATGATGGATGATATCCTGCGACCATTCACCAATAATTTTTTAGTGGTGTATCTGGATGACATTCTCATTTATAGAAAGACTTGGGTCGAACAGTTGCAGCATATTCAGCAGGTTCTTCACACCCTGCGGTAGCACAAGCTATACGCCAACTTGGAAAAATGATCCTTCGACATGCATAGGGTCCATTACCTGGGCTACATCATTTATTAGCATGGCATACATGTGGATCTAGCCAATATCCAAGTCATCCATGACTGGATATCCCTAACCACACTAAGTGAGCTTCAAAGCTTCTTGGTCCTTGCCAATTTCTACTGCAGGTTCATGTTGGGATTCTCCCATATTGCATGGGCCCTCAGCCAAATAACAAGGGGTGGTGGTAAGGAGAAATTTGCGTGGATCCGGTCCCAACAACAAGTGTTCAATTAATTGAAGCAGTGCTTGTGCTTAGCCCCAGTACTTTCACTACTATACCTGCAACATCCCTTTGAGATCAAGACAGATGCTTCAGACTATGTTGTAGGCATCATTCTCACTCAACACGACCACCCTGTGGCCTATTATAGTGAGACATTATCAGATGTTGTCTGTAAGTACCCTACTTATGACAAAGAAATGTACTCCATTGTGAAAGCCTACCGCAAGTGGAGACATTACATTCTTGGGAAGGAGATAGTCATCCACACTGATCATAAGACACTGTGGTTCATGCAGACACAAGGAAAATTGTAGAATGACCTCCATCAAAAGTGGTCCACATACTTGCAGCAATTCCACCTCAACATCAAGTATAAAACAGGAAGCACCAATCATGTCGTTGATTGCCTCAGCAGACCACCAATCACAGAAATCACCACGGTTCTAGACTCTTACGGCCATGAGACCTCTGGATAGCCCCAACTCTATGAGACATACCTAGACTTTGCCACCACCTACCAAATGTAGGGTGAAAATGTAGTTGTCGATAATTTCCATCTTCAGGATGGGTTGTTGTGTCGGCTGGGCCATATCTGTGTTCCATCAAGAGAGAGAGCGAAGATGATATAGGAATCCCACTACATTCGGGTGGCAGGACACTTCGACATCAAAAAGATAGTGGCAATGCTACAGAAACATTTCTATTGGTCGAAACTTCGACAGGAGATCAACAAGTATATCAGGTCCTACACTGCATGTGCTATTTCCAAACTGACCACTAAGAAACAGGGCCTATACACCCCTCTTCCTACTCCTGATAGGCCATGGGAATCCATATCAATGGACTACATGTCGGGCCTCCCATCCACCAAGTGGGGAAATGACTGTGTTTTTGTGGTTGTTGATCTCTTTTCTAAGATGGTGATTTTGGTTGCCTACAAGAAGAGCATCACAGCAGAGGCAACTGCCAAGCTCTTCTTTGAATGAGTCTGGATACATTTTGTAATCCAACAAACCATTGTCTCAGATCAAGACAATCGATTTATCAGCACATTTTGGTCGAGCCTCTGGTCACTGTTGGACACCAATCTCACCAAATCCATGGCCTTCCACCCCCAGACAGATGGCCAAACCGAGGTCTTTAATTGAATGACTATGCATATCCTTTGCATGTATAATTCCAAGCACCCTCGCACATGGGATGAGAGCCTTCCCTATGTCCATCATAGCTACAATTGAGCCCTGCATAGCTCAACCGGACACAACCCCTTTCAGGTGGGGTTGGGATTCCAACCATTGGGTCCCATAGATGTTGCACTTCCCCTTGTGGTCACCTCAACCGACTCAACTCCTACTCCAACTGAAACTAACAAAGCCACCCAGTTCATTGAGTGGATATATCACATCTGCCAACAGTTTTAGGATATCCTACAGAAGTCCAATGAGAAGTACAAGCAACGCCATGATCAACATCGGGTGCCACATAAGTTTCAGGTAGGCGACAAAGTTTGGTTGCACTTGTAGAAAGAACACCTTACAGGACCCCATCGGAAGCTTCACCCACTCTGTTATGGGTCGTACACCATCACCAAGGGTGTGGGAGATAATGCTTTTGAGATAAACATTCCTCCTTTCCTTGGTCTGTACCCAGTGTTCAACATGGATCTCCTTCACCCTTATTTCCCACCATTATTGGACACCTCAGAATTAGCAGAACAGTTGACACCAATAGAAATCAACCCCGACTGCATACAATAGGAATCCAGTGATCATATTGTGGACACACATATCAAGGGAACTCGACAGCAAAGGATCCAGCTTTATCGAGTCGTTAAAGAAGGGCAACTCCTGTGATGCAGGAGCATCGCCAACACATCAAGCAAGCCAGCGCAGAAGCGAAAGACAGCTGGAAGGCGTCCAGCACAAATTTTTGAAAACACCTTGAAACTGTTGTGCGAACATTAATGAGGAGATTTAATGAGACGCACTTTGTATATTGTAATGGACCTTGAGCGGATAGCTCTCGTCCTTAAGTAGATAGATGACATTTATTATAGTTAATGCTGGTAGATAGGATTTTAATTCTAGACTAGACAGTTTTAGAAAGCAGGAGGGAGAATGGATATAGACACCCTCATTGTATCATTGTAACATAAGCCTGAGCATAAATAAAAAAAAAGAGCAAGAGCAAGCAAAGAGTTGTATAGAGAACACCCATGTACTAATATTTGAATTAATAGAAGAAGATTGGTTCAAATTCATGGTTTTGTGTTCAATTCTCTGTGTGTTGATGTTGATATGCTCATGAATGTTTGCTTCTTGTCATACATTTGCTTTTATATGCTGTGTATGTGATTTCATGTATGAATTGAAGTCTGAGAGGGAGATGGAATGAGTTTCAATTGTTTCTCTAATTGAGCCAGGGGATTCCTGCAAGGAGTGCAGTTGAAGTGTCTGCAAGGAGTGCATTGACAGAGGGCTAATTAGAGATAGCTTTTGTTCTCATTCATCCCAAAGGTCCAGCTGGGTATAGGATCCATGCAAGGAGTGCGTAGGTTGGGTAAAAGTCTCAGGGTTGCGAACCTGAGTGAAGCTTTGAAGGACTGTTGCTGCAAGTGTGCGCAGAGTCGAAAGAGACTTCAACACTTAGACGTGTTGAAGGGTTTCCACAAGGAGTGCACGCAAAGAGTCCTTTCTAAGGCTCAGAGTCATAGCAAAGCTCAGGAAGGATAGCCCTTTGAGTTTGTCCAAAAACAATGTAGTGAAATTGTGCCTTGAGGGTTGGCAAGAGGTGTCGTAGGTTTTGCGAGCAGGCGAACGGTTATCGTAGACAGGGACACTTAGTCGTTCCACGAGTTTCATTGGAAGAAACAGACGGTCGAAATCCTTTGAGGAGATTTCGTGAAGTTCTGAGGGTTGTTAGATCTTGCAGAGGTGAAAGGAGGTTATGGCGAGAACGTCCGAAGGTTAATCTCAGGAGGGGTAGAGTTTTGATTAGGATCACGAGGGTCGTTGGATTCACACACATATCGTGGATCGGGGTTTCGTGAGTCGAAACTCCAAATTATTGCAACAGGAATTGCGATATCGCGAAACGCAATATCCCGATGAGTCCAGAACCATCCATCAGTGGGACGCGTGTCAGAAGGCCTGACGAAGTTGGGGTTCAGCATATCGGGAGTTTTGAGGACAGAATACTCCAGCAGTGTAGAATCACGAAACGCGATATTCCGACGGTGACGTAAACAATGTGGGACCGTGGGAGTTAGTGGAAGACAGGTGGCATAAGTCATCGGGGTTTCACAGTGAGAAGTGCCGAGAGATTGACATCAGGATTCATGATCCCGCGAACCCCAAAATCCTAATAGAAGTGACGGGACCGTTGAAAAGTCAACCCCACGAGTGCATCAGAGTTTCAGCGCATCGGGTTCGGAAGTCGGTAAATCGAGTGGTTCGATATCGCGAGTAGCGAAATCGCGATAAGGAAAGTTTCGACAGGAGGAATTCAGCGTTGACTGAGGCATCGGGTCTCAGATATTCGAGAGTATAGCGCTCGACCATTGGACTCGCGAGACCGCGAGTTCCGATTTCCCGATAAGTAAAGAGAAGGGGATCGCACGAAGAGATCTGTGGGTGCAGATTTCCCGACAGGGAAATAGAAGAGCTATTCAAGATTTCTTCAGGCCGAGAAGAAGAAGATCTTGTGTGCGCGCGTGGACCTTCCAACCTGCGGGTGGTGAAGGGGTCGCGTTGCCGTCAAGGTACTCCCTCGCTTGAAAATTTTCATGGGCTCCTGTCCATGAGCTCCTGCATGGTATGTCCATGTTTCTATATCTCCGCTTCATTCTCCCAGCTGGCATCTTCCACTGGATGGCCTTTCCATTTGACCAGATACTCGAAGTATTCTTTCCTTCTGGTCTTCTTACCCACTCTCTTGTCCAGTATGCATTCCATTTGCGGCTTCTCTACAACTGGCATTTGTTTCATCCACTGGATTACTGGCTGCTCAGTTCCAGTCTCTGCTTCTCCAACCCTGTAAGGGTATAAATCTGCAATGTTGAATATTGGAGATATTCCAATCCCATCGGGTAACTCGATCTCATAAGCATTTTCCCTGAATTTCTTCAAGACCTTACATGGCCCGATTTTCTTCAATTTCAATTTATTGTATGTTCCCCTCAGGAACCTCTCTTTCCTCAAATGTGCTAGAACTAATTCACCAACCTCGAACTAAAGTTGTCTCTTCCACTGGTCGGCTCTACGCTTATACTCGTGACTTGAATCTAGTAGTCGCTGCTTCAACTGGCTGTGAAGTTCCTTCATCGCCTCAACGAACTCTTCTGCACTAGCGCTGCTAGTAGCAATCTGTTCTGAATTCCTCAATTCAAAAAATCCTCTCAGCTGTGTGCCATATACAATCTGAAATGGACTCCGACCTGTGCTCCTGTTGACTGAGTCATTGTATGCAAACTCTGCCTACGGTAATATGTGGTCCCAACTGCTGTGGTGCTCTGCCACCAAGCTTCTCAGCAAGTCTCCCAGACTTATGTTGACCACTTTTGTTTGTCCATCCGTCTGAGGATGATAAGCATAACTAAACATGAAGTTAGTTCCCATCTTTTTCCACAGTGTCCTCCAGAAATGTCCAATGAATTTCGTATCTCTATCCGAAACTATACTTTTCGGCAACCCATGAAGTCGAACGACCTCCTTGAAAAACAGATTTGCGATATGAGTCGCATCATTGGTTTTCTGGCACGGGATAAAATGTGCCATCTTGGAAAACCTGTCCATGACCACAAAGACTGAATCAAATCCTCTTTGCATCCTTGGCAATCCCAATATGAAATCCATGCTTATCGCCTCCCATGGCCTCTCTGGTATGGGCAATGGCTGATAAAACCATACATTCTACTTCTTTCCCTTCGAATGCTGGCAAACTCTACATCTGTCAATGAATTTCTTGACATTTGTTCGCATTCCCGACCAAAAGTATGATTCGCTTAGCTTCGCGAATGTCTTATCATGGCAAAAATGTCCTACTAATCCACCACTGTGCTTCTCCTTCAGCAGATTCTCCCTCATGGAGAATTTCGGAATACACAGTTGATTGCCTCTGAACAACAACCCTTCTTGGATCACGTACTCTATCCACTGGCTTATGTCTCTGAGAACAGGGTTCTCAACTGCTTCATATGCTTCCTTAAAATCCTGATCATCTGCATACATGTCCCTGAGATCATCAAAACCCAGCGTTTTGACTCGGAACTCCTGCAACAACAAACACTTCCTGCTCAAAGCATCAGCCACTCTGTTAGCAGTACCCGAAATGTGTTTAATCACAAATGTGAAATTCTGCATATACTCTACCCATTTTACATGTCTCTGATTCAACTTCTCCTGTTGGGTCACAAACTATAATGCATGGTTATCACTATATAAAAAAAATTCCTTTGGGATCAAGTAATGCCTCCACTTCTTCAGTGCCTGGATGATGGCATAAAATTCCTTGTCATATGTGGAGTATTTAAACTTTGCTTCATTCAGCTTCTCGCTGAAATATGCAATTGGTCTGTCCTCCTGACTCAAGACCGCTCCTATGGCAAACCTGCTTGCATCACATTTCACTTGAAACGTCTTCTGGAAATTCGGCAACACCAAAACTGGTTGTTCCGTGATCTTCCGCTTCAACAGATTGAAGCTCTTCTCAGCCTCTGTTGTCCAGTGAAAATATTTATGCCGCTTCTTCACTGTATCCATCATTGATGCGCTAATTCCACTGAAATTTCTGATGATTTTTTGGTAGAAACTAGCCAAACCATGAAAACTTCTCACCTCGAATACATTCCTCGGCGATGGCCAATTCTTGATCACTTCCACCTTATCCGGATCCATCCTCAACTCATTCGCCGAAATAACAAATCCCAAGTAAATGAGCTCTGTCTTCATGAATGAGGACTTCTTCATATTTATCAACAGCTTCTCCTGCTGTAGTTTCTGCATCACTATAGCCAAATGCTTCAAGTGCTCTGCCACTGATTTACTATAAACCAGTATGTCATCCAAGTATACGATGACAAATTTCCCAATGAACTCCCTCAGGACTTCGTTCATCAACCTCATAAAGGTACTTGGCGCATTTGTTAAGCCAAACGGCATGACAAGCCATTCATACAAACCTTCTTTTGTTTTGAATGATGTCTTCCATTCATCACCTTCCTTCATGCGAATCTGGTGATATCCTCTTTTCAGATCAATCTTTGAAAAAAATTTGGCCCCGCTCAGGAAATCCATTAAATTGTCCATTCGTGGCAATGGAAACCTGTACCTGATGGTTATCTTATTGATCGCCCTCGAGTCGGTACACATTCTCCATCCTCCATCTTTCTTCGGACTAAGTACCATTGGAACGGCACACAGACTCAAACTTTCCCTGACCAATCCTTTGTCCAACAACTCCTGGACTTGCTTCTTAACCTCTTCATTTTCTTGCGGTGTCAACCTGTACGCGGCTTTATTCGGAAAACTAGCCCCTGGAATGAGATCTATATGATGACTCACACTCCTCATCGGTGGAAACGAACGAGGTAATTTGTCCACCACGATGTCAGCGAACTCTCCCAGTAGTTCCTGAATCTCCTCTGGTAGATCATCCACTCTTGTGCTAGTCAGAATAATCCTCGGTTTTCTAACCACAAAGAATTGTGGATCTTATTTCTTCTTCACCTCTGTAAGAAGTTCCTTCCCACTCATGAGAAGTACAGTGTTGCTTACTTCCGGCTTCACCTCCTTATCCTTTATCGAAAGAAACATGTGTGTCCTCCCATTTTTCTCTAGAGTATATGTGTTCATTCTCCCGTCATGAATCACATTTCTGTCATATTGCCATGGTCTACCCAGCAATAGATGACAAACATCCATGGGAATAACATCACACAGAATCTTATCATTATATCCACCTATTTTGAATTCAACCAAGCATTGTTTAGTAACAGTTACCTGGTGTCCTTTTTGTAGCCACGAAACTCTGTATGGGCTTGGATGATCAGTCGTCTCCAGCTCCAGCTTCTCTACCATCTCGGTTGAAACAATATTATCCATGCTACCACTGTCCACAATGACCTTGCACACCCTGTCCTTGGTCTTGCAAGCAGTCCTAAAGAGTCTGGTCCTTTGGACTGAACTTTCCACCTCCTTCTCGGGTGTCAAAAGGACTTTTCGCATCATGAGCGATCTTCCACCATCATGAGCGATCTTCCACCTTCAGCGTCTTCTGCCTCAACATCTCGCCTCTGTGCTTCGGTGATGTGAGCTTCCCCGATGTACTTCTTTTTCTCTGGGCACTCGAATGACTTGTGCCCATTCTTTCCACATGTGAAGCAAGTGATTACTCCACCTCTTCCTCTTCCTCTACCTTTGGTATGAGGAAACATATTATTATCAGCATAATCTCCTCTCTATTCATTATGCTTCCCTCTCTGTTCAACATATGGCCCTCTCTGTGAGGTCCCACCTCTCTCAACTTTACCCTGAGATTTCTTCCATTCCTCCTTGGGCTTCTGGAATTTGTCCTGGGAAACTACTTTGCCTCTGGGCTGACTTCTGCCTCGGCCCCTCTATCCTTGCTTACGGCTTAGCTTCTCTTCAGCTTTCAGAGCCATCTGATAAGTATCCTCCACAGTTCAGATGGTTACCATGCTCATCTCATCCTGGATATCATATCTCAGGCCATTCATGTATCTGGCAACCTTCTCATCATCGCTCTCTCGATGACCTACCCTAATGTTCAGTCAATAGAATTCCTCTGTGTATTCTTTCACTGTCATCAGCTTCTGTCTCAGGTTCTGCATCCTCCTGAACAGAGTTATTTGATAGTCTCTTGGGATGAACTTTGCCTTCATCTTTGCAATCATTCGATCCCAACTTTTGATTTTCTGCTTACCTTTGCAGCGTCTATCTGCTTGTAGTTCATCCCACCACAATGTTGCATGTCCTTTCAAGCGCGTGATAGCATGCTTGATTTTCTTGTCTTCTTTGACGTCTTCGTAGTCGAAGTAAGTATCAAGAGCTCTAATCCAATCTAGAATCTCTTCCGCATCCAGATTTCCCTCGTAAACTAGAATGTCCATCTTGGCCTTTGCACCCATCCTGGCAATAGCTTTGATTAGACGTTCATTGGTTGCATCCTCGGCTACAACTTCCTCCTCGCATTCAGCCTCAATCTCACTCTCAGAATCACTGATATTCCCTGCACTAGTTGTGCATCTTTGCGTTGTCTCCATGTCCTCGAGTCTCGCTCGGAGATCACGCATTTGTCTCTCCATTTCTGAATTGGTTATCTTCCTACCTCTTCTTCGCACCTCCCTATCCTCTGGATCAGGTGATTTCCTTTCTCTCCTTGGCAGCATGGTGAATTCTCCTCCTTCTCTGCTACATAAAGCAAAGAGTCTTTATGTGCTCTAATACCACTTGATGGCAACGCGGCCCCTTCACCACCCGCAGGTCGGAAGGTCCAGGCGCGCAAACAGGATCTTCTTCTTCTCGGCCCAAAGAACTCTTGAATAGCTCTTCTATTTCCCTATCAGGAAATATGCACCCATAGATCTCTTCGAGCGATCCCCCTCTTTTTACTTATCGGGGAATCGAAACTCGCGGTCTCGCGAGTCCAATGGTCGAGCACTATACTCTTGAATCTCTGAGACCCGATGCCTCAGTCAACGCTGACTTCCTCCTGTCGGAACTTTCCTTATCATGATTTCTCTACTCGCGATATCGAACCACTCTATTTACTGACTTCCGAACCCCGATGCGCTGAAACTTCGATGCGCTCATGGGGTTGACTTTTCAATGGTCCCGTCACTTCTATCGGGATTTTGGGGTTTGCGGGATCGCAAATCCTGATGTCAATCTCTCGGCACTTCTTGCTGCGAAACCTCGATGACTTATGCCACCTGTCTTCCACTAACTCCTGCGGTCCCACATTGTTTACGTCACCGTCAGAATATCGCGTTTCGTGATTCTACACTGCTGGAGTATTCTATCCTCAAAACTCCCGATACGCCGAAACCTGACTTCGTCAGGTCTTCTGACATGCGTCCCACTGATGGAAAGTTCTGGACTCGTCGGGATATCGCGCTTCGCGATATCGCAATTCCTGTTGCAATAATTTGGAGTTTCGACTCACGAAACCCCGATCCACGATATGTGTGTGAATCCAACGACCCTCGTGATCCTGATCAACACTTTACCCCTCCTGAGCTTAACCTTCGGACGTTCTTGCCATAACCTCCTTGCACCTCCACAAGATCTAAAAGCCCTCAGAACTTCATGAAATCTCCTCGGAGGATTTCGACCGTCTGTTTCTTCCAATGAAACTCATGGAACGACTAAGTGTCCCTGTCTACGATAACCATTCGCCTGCTCACAAAACCTGCGACACCTCTTGCCAACCCTCAAGGCACAATTTCACTGCACTATTTTTGGACAAACTCAAAGGCCTATCCTTCCTGAGCTTTGCTATGACTCTGAGCCTTAGAAAGGACTCCTTGCGCACACTCCTTGTGGAAACCCTTCAACACGTCTAAGTGTTGAAGTCTCTTTCGACTCTGCGCACACTTGCAACAGCAGTCCTTCAAAGCTTCACTCAGGTTCGCAACCCTGAGACTTTTACCCAACCTGCACACTCCTTGCACGGCTCCTGTACCCAGCTACACCTTTGGGATGAATGAGAACAAAAGCTATCTCTAATTAGCCCTCTGTCAATGCACTCCTTGCGGACACTTCAACTGCACTCCTTGCAGGAATCCCCTGGCTCAATTAGAGAAACAATTGAAACTCATTCCATCTCCCTCTCAGACTTCAATTCATACATGAAATCACATACACAGCATATAAAAGCAAATGTATGACAGGAAGCAAACATTCATGAGCATATCAACATCAACACACAGAGAATTGAACACAAAACCATGAATTTGAACCAATCTTTTTCTATTAATTCAAATATCAGTACATGGGTGTTCTCTATACAACTCTCTGCTTGCTCTTGCTCTTTTTTTTTCTTTATGCTCAGGCTTATGTTACAATGATACAATGAGGGTGTCTATATCTGTTCTCCCTCCTTCTTTCTAAAATTGTCTAGTCTAGAATTAAAATCCTATCTACCAGCATTAACTATATTAAATGTCATCTATCTACTTAAGGACGAGAGCTATCCGCTCAAGGTCCATTACAATATACAAAGTGTGCCTCATTAAATCTCCTCATTAATGTTCACACAACAGTTTCAAGGTGTTTTCAAAAATTTGTGCTGGACGCCTTCCAGTTGTCTTCCCCTTCCGCGCTGGCTCGCTTGATGTGTTGGCGATGCTCCTGCATCATCCTGCACCAAGGCAAGTGGCTCACCCGGGGCCAAATTCAGCAGAAATTTCCTCATCTGATTGGGGAAATCAATGCTATGGAGACCATTGCTTCCTAAGGAGGTAGGATTTATCTAGGTGGGTATCAGTGGCCACCCACCTTTTCCAACTAGCTCAAAATAGTTTTCTGACAATTTTGGTAATTTACTATTTTTAGCAGTTTTTCACTTCCGGAGACGTTTTGAGGCCCTAAACGATGTTTTTTGGGGAAAAAAAGGGATAAATATGCAAGTCCCTTCTATATTTCCCCTAAAATGAATCTCCTCAACGATATGTTTCCAACGGGCTATCATACGCCTAAAACGGAGATCGTATGCAAAAGTTACAACCCTGGGAAGTTGATGTACTAACTTACCCAAACAGGGCCCACATGACTTTTGGCGCTTCATCTCCTAGGGTTAGGTTTTTGGATGTCTATAGTTTTTGAAGTTCCTATTTATTTTAAAAATCCCTTCAGAGCCTCATTGTAATCATCTTCTTATGAATGAGCACAGCCGTCACATCTCTTCTCAGAGATAAGCCGCCACCATTCCAGCAAGCTTGTTTCTGTTGCATTTTACAGTTTCATCTTATTTTCTTATTGAATAGAAAACTAGTTTTATTGTATCTCTGTTATTTTTTGTTAAGCACCTGTTAATAATCTATAGTCATTTTGTTATGCTCATAAAATCCAGATCACTTAGCATTTCGATTTTGCAAGAATTTTCATTTGTTGAAATAGTTAAACAGATTTCTAATACAGATGCTTTCTTATGTGTGTTGAATTAATTGATGAATTGATCTGGTTGATGTATGAATTCTCATGAGAAGTATGTGTTTTACTCTCATGTGGTGTGTTTATTTATTTTGATACACCTTATAAATATCGCTAGAAGAATTGATAGTCTGGTTGAATAGATCATTGAAGCAGTTTTTGGTTTATATTGTAAGTGATTTAAATTATGCAAGAATGTTTTCTTAGATAACGATTTTCTCCTACAATAGTAGAATAAATTTCCTTCCTACAATTGTAACTTAGATTTATATTTTTGTAATGTAATCCAGGATTCTTTACTATAAAAATAGGTATTTTCAAATCCATTTCATGTTTCTCCACTACCTATGAGCACCCATAGCCCTGAAAAAATCACCCCAATATCATAGGAATTACTTCATTGCTAATGAGCATCCATAGTCCTAGTGGATATATTTACATGTCTCTGTGATTAGTTGGATTTTCATTCCTAATCATTTACCAATAAATATTTCTTTATCATACACTTGATGGGGGGGAAAATGACCCTTTACAAGTAGGTGGGTATGATGTTTGTTTTTAGTGATCAATTTATCAATTGACCATCCCCGAGTGATAATAATATCCTATTAAGTTATTTATCCCTAAATGTTCGACTTGTCACCTTTCGTTATGGTTCATTTATTTTATAACGAGTGGATGGAACCCTTTATCCAACTAACTCATTAACTAGCATCTTTATTTTCAAAGTCATCAAGGATTTAGTCACTTCGAATGTTCCAAGTCCACCACTACTCTAATAATCTTGGAAATCCTTATAATTCATAGTTTTCCCCCCTCCTGTTTTTTGTTATCATGATGGTGTAGAACATAGGAAGTTTACAAGGATTGGCTAGGTGTACATTATTTCATGGACCTCATTTAAAAGAAAAGGTCAACAAATGTAAACTTCCATTAGTGCAATATCAACAAAAAATTCTAAAAAATAAAGAAAAATAATGGGAAGTCTAAAGCAAAATTACAAATTACAAAATTAAAAAATAAAGAAAATAAGTGTAAATATAAAGCAATGTAAGAAAATCTATAATTTCAAAAAATTAAAAATGGAGTTCTAAAGAACAAAATGAAAGAGAAAATATGAATTCAAATGCTTAAAATTGAAGGAAACAAAAAACATATTAATTACAAGCTAGATGCCTTAGTGTCATCTAACTAAAGTATTGTTGTAGAATTTGGTCATTGAGTGGGAGGAGATCCAAATTCCCCTCCATTTTTTTCCATTAGTATGTGCCAATAGAAATACTATCATCCACTTGGAATGGATCAATATTAAGATATGGAAAATTTGAATTATTTCATTAGTATCATTTAGTTTATAGAACATGAGAACAAGATTTCTTACTTGGAAATTCTTAACACTACATGTGTATTTATAGAACCAACATTTAACAATTTATTGATAGTGTGTGGACTATAATATTCTACTTAGATATCTTCTATATTTGGTAGGATATTATTTCTATTTTGGATAGTAGAGGAGCTCTACCCATCTTCCAATTGATATGGCAACAAGGAAGGTAGAAATATATTCAAAGGAAAAATGGCTTCCTTTCCATAAAATATAAAGTAAGGCAGGGTGCTTAATGTCTCTTTATGAATTATTCTGTTAGGGTCCTACCATAACCTCCCTACTTTGGGTACTTATTAGTTGTTACATTAATGTGTGAGGTTGTCTTCTTTGAATAAGGAACATTAGATACTTATTTGGTAATTACTTAATGTAAAAAAGTTCCTCACACATTGGGATTCTTGTATCATGACAACATTCATGTAGAGGAAAAGGATCTAGTGAAGTACATGGATTAGGATGTTCATTGGTCTCCTTGGAGGCTTGGAGGAGGATCATTGAAGTCCTTGGAAACTTGGAGGAGGAACATTGGTCATATCCAATCATAACACTTAATCATAATAGGATTTATAATCATACCAACAATCATTGCAAGGGATCCAATCATAGAAATAATAACAACAAGGTATGAAATCATATCAGTAATCATGATCATAGCAAGGTATCTACGACATATGTACATATTCAATAATAATATGAAACCAATCAATGGAAAGGTGTCCAACACAGGTGCATACATATCATTAAATATCTCTTTAATAGTGCATCCACATATGTATTCATCATATGAGGGTGAATCATATATATACATCATATGAGGGTCAATTGGCATGCATCTAAAGTGGCATGCAAGCATAAACACGTGTCATGCATTCATAATAAGTGTCATGCATGGAATGCATGCATATCATGCATGGAATGAATACATTTCCAGTTATAGGCTGAGTTGGCATGGCATGCAGTGCCAACTCACTTAGGCGATTTGGAGCTCCAAGTCAACATGCCAACTCTGTTCAAGTCGAAGTTCCAAATTTAGTTCGGTTCAGTTAAGTTCATTTCTAACTAAGTCACTACTTTAGTTCTAATTTGGGATTAAAGAGTTAAGTTCAGTTGTGGCATACAGCACCTTGGACTATTTTAATACACCCTTCTCCTCCTTTAAGTAAATATTCGACCCTCATTCTAAATAACTATATACAGGCTATGTATGAGTGAGAGGAGGCAGGTGAATATCAATCTAGAACTAGGGCATATATCCGTACACTTACTAGGTGCATATCATTCCACAATAGAGGTTCATATCAATCCAGGACAACACTTATATCAATCCCATATCTAAGCATAAATATCAGTCAAGAAAGAGGTGAATAAACAGGTGTAACAATAGTTGTAATAGAAACATGCATCATCCATATACCAGGTGTAATAACAGTTGTAACAACAGTGTGCATCATCCATATAACAGGTATAACAACAACGTGTAACAGCCAGATAAGGCGCATATATCAGACATGTAATAACAGTTAATATCAGTCATAAATAGGTTGTTGTGATAGTCTATCAAAGGCACCTACAACATATTTTTCATCAGCAAGAAGTCGGTCTAGGTTGATTCATTAGAAAGCTCTTTAAGAGCACAATTTCATGGTGGAAATGTTGTAAGTGGTCAATCATTATTTTTGAAATCAAGGAAGATTTGTTTGTTGGGGTTTTTCTCCTTGTATAGGGTTTCCCCAGGGTACTTGTGGTGTTAATATGCATGATGGTTATTCTCTATAGTTTACATTGTTCAGTTTTGGTTATGCATCATGAATCTAAGTTAAAAGTACAGACAGATTTAAAAGAATCCTACAACAAATCGATCAAGCCCTAAACTTTAACAATCAAATAGGTGTCTAGGTTCATCATACTCAATTATTAGTGGAGGTAAGCATGAAGGGGTTTGAGTATATAACTCCATCACCAACCATCAAGGATATATAGATTCATCAATTCATACATGTATCATGTGGCAAGTAAATTTATAACCAGGAATCATCCTGAAATAAGAGTCCAACTAATACTATAAAACACCAAATGATCGAATGTGTAAGAATATAAAAAACATGCAACTGTATGAATTGTAACCTATGCTCTTCTTACTCAATTATTTGTAGCAAAATTGGAGAAAGTAAAAGAAATCCTGGATACTATGACCAAGAAAGGCCTCAAACTAGATGCTCACACGCTTCAAAACTAACGAGAAAACAAAAGGTAAACTTTGAAATTGATTAAACCAAGTCATGGAAATATCACATATAAGTGGTGTGGAGGTACATAGTCCTTTTCCTACTTCGTCTCTCCATTTATACCGAGCCCTAGATCTATTTTTAAAGCCCAAAAACCATTAAGTTCACTACACTTGGCATTTAATACTATGGTGCTAATGTGACCTCTATTATTTTAGAAATTTGAGTTTCCCCTTCGATACTTATGATTCGCATTTATTTTAGGTCTAAAGGGGAAATTCAAACAAAAGTCTTAGGAAGAAGTTGATGGTTGAAATTTGAACTAACATGTCAATGAGTAGTAAGCACTAAAATGTGTATTGCTCACAAAGTGGCACTAACATGTTGTAGTTGAAGATGGCTTGTGGAGAACTAGTGAGGGTGCATATCCTATTTGTTAATGGAAGATGATAATAAAGTTTTTATAAACATCTATTGGTTGGTGTAGTAACCATGCTTGCTCAAGACTACATGAATATATTCAAAAGAGTTCATTGTGAGAGTATAGTGTATGATTTAATAAAAGATATTATGGTGAGAGTGCCAACTACATTGCTTGAAATGTATGGTGTGTGTGTGTGTGTGTGTGAGAGAGAGAGAGAGAGAGAGAGAGAGATCCTATTTCTTTGTTGGCAATGTATTGTGAGCGAGAGAGAACCAAGTGTGTTGTTTACAATGTATGGCATTGGAAAGAGTTGTTTTTGTGCACTAGTGTTAATACCACTAGCTAGAGTGTGCATATCGATTTAGATTCCTTATACCATTGGTATATGGGTGTAGTGTTTCCTCATGGGTGTAGTGGTTAAAGAGTATGTATGTTCCCATACCTTTATTAGGTTAATGGCTATGACCCATGACCATTTATCATCTGCCCATAACTGAGTTGTATTTCCAAGTTCCTAAGAAGCATGACATCTTGCTCCACACGATTGTTGTAGTTGATCTTGTTGATGCTATTATAGTTAAGGTTGTTGTAGTTGAGAATGTCAATTCAATTGATGGTGATATGCTCAAGGTTGTTTCCATGGCGTTTGTTGAGTCAAGGCCACTTGATAATACAATGTTATGGTTGAGTCTATATTGGCATTGCACATTGCTGAGATTATGTTACTTGTATTGTAGATTTTTGGAGATGCAATTAAAATGAAGGATGTTGTGACTTTTGGTGTTCATATGCATGTTGGTTCTACTACTTTGCTATAGAACCAACCAACGAGGTTTTTACCCGAAATTTTCAAAACCTTTTCCAAGGAAATGTCCAAGGAAATTTCAAAACTGAAAATTTCAAAACCTTGTCCAAGGAAGATGGGGACCAAAAAGGGTTCACGAAGTCAGAAAAGGGTTAATATATTATACATTGCAAAAATCGATCATATCCAATCATAACACTTAATCATAATAGGATTTATAATCATACCAATAATCATAGCAAGGGATCCAATAATAGAAATAATAATAACAAGGTATGCAATCATATCAGTAATCATGATCATAGCAAGGTATCTACCACATATATACATATTCAATAATAATATGAAACCAATCAATGGCAAGGTGTCCAACACTTTGTCAATGAATAGTAAACACTGAAATGCTTATTGCTTACAAAGTGGCACTAACATGTTGCAGTTGAATATGGATTGTGGAGAACTAGTGAGGGTGTATATCATATTTGTTAATGGAAGATGATAATAAAGTTTTGATAAACATATATGGGTTGGTGTAGTAACCATGCTTGCTCAAGACTACATGAATCTATTCAAAAAAGTTCATTGTGAGATTATAGTGTATGATTTAATAAAAGATATTATAGTGAGAGAGCCAAATACATTGCTTGCAATGTATGGTGAGCGGGAGAGAGAGAGAAAGAGAGTCATCTTATTTGCTGGAAATGTATTGTGAGAGAGAGAGAACAAATTGTGTTGCTTAAAATGTATGGCATTGGCAAGAGTTATTGTTGTGCACTAGTGTTAATACCACTAGCTAGAGTGTGCATATCGATTTAGCTTCCTTATACCATTGGTCTATGGGTGTAGTGGTTCCTCATGGGTGTAGTGGCTAAAAAGTGTGTATGTTTCCCATACCTTGATTAGAGTAATGGTTGCAACCCATAACCATTTCTCAGCTTCCCATAACTGAGTTGTATTTCCAAGTGCCTAAGAAGCATGGCATCTTGCTCCACACTGTTGTTGTAGTTGAGCTTGTTGATGTTACTATAGTTAAGGTTGTTGTAGTTTAGAATGTCAATTCAATTGATGGTGATATGCTCAAGATTTTTTCCATAGATTTTCTTGAGTCATGGCCACTTGATAATACAATGGTATGGTTGAGTCTATATTGGCATTGCACATTATTGAGATTATGTTGCTAGTATTGTAGGTTTTTGGAGATACCATTGAAATGAAGGATGTTGTTGTGACTTGTGGTGTTCATATGCATGTTGGTTCTACTAATTTTCTATAGAACCAACCAACAAAAGTTTTACCCGAAAATTTGAAAACCTTGTCCAAGGAAATTTCAAAACCGAAAATTTGAAAACCTTGTCCAAGTAAGATGGGGAAGAAAAAGGGTTCACGAAGTCAGAAATGGGGACTATTGGGGGGAGGTCTTGTGACTCTCACAGTTAGTCTTATGAGGGGGCCATTAACAGGCCTTAAGAAAACCTTAGACTATTCCTTCTTAACTTAATAAAAATAATATACCGAGTATCTTTTTTTTTCCTGATTCCAAAACAACTAATGGTATACCAGGATACATTAAATTCATTTAAACTAAAAAAGGAAAAAAAATAAATGCAATCATGTGTGACCAATTTTTTCATGTCATTGTTTATCTATCTCGCTCCTCGCTCCTCCTCTGTCACTCCAGCCAACAAGGGCACTCTCACAGGTTATTCTCCTTTGTGCTCGGCCAGTAAGGGCACTCTCACATTTGGTCATTCTGGGTTGGTTTATTCTTCAGTTGGATCTCACTCTGCGCGGGGTTGGGGACTCTCACAGTCGGTCATTACTTTGTGCATTTATGACCCACAACTCCATTCCTGCTAGTTAAACCTAGCTCGGACTGAGAACAAACTTGAAACCAAAAGCTCTCATCAAAAGAAAAAAAAATTGTGTAATTTGCATTCATGGTAGCTCTATGTTTTTGAAACCCAAGAACAAAAGAAATAATCTCCATCACTGATAAAACTTCACATTTGATAAAAATTTCTTTGTACTTCCAAGACACCATTTTTTTCTTCCTAGAAACCACTAGAACGCATTTCAACATTGTCCCCATTCACATTAATTATTCTATAGGATTTTTGTTTGATTGTCGAATTGTTTGTGTGAGTCATGTTTGAGTCCAAAAACCCTCCCAGGCTGTCAATGCATGCATTTAGTCTAACCATGTCAAATTTCAGTCCATACAAGCACAAATTGGAAAAATTTCAGCATTGGCCCCATTCACATTAATTATTCTATAGGCTTATTGTTTGATTGTCGAATTGTTTGTGTGAGTCATGTTTGAGTCTGGAAACCCTCCCATACCATCATTGTATGCATCTAGTCTAACCATGTCAAATTTCAGTCCATACAAGCACAAATAAACAAACCAAATACATTGATATAATGGGAAATAACTATTAAAATGTGGGTGAATAAACTTTCTCTTTTATCTTTTAATCTGAAGGCTAAATCAATTTCCCTTTGCATAAGATCAGGAAATTCATATCGATAATGATGTGTTGTTTTAATCATATTACTGACCCCTTCCCATGATAACATACAATGGTATTCTTCACATCGTTCTATCCAATACTCCATCCAATCAAGATTGTTTGCAATGTATAAATGTATATCATCCCACTCTCAATCAACTATGTGAAAAAATAACAATCGAATATCAATAATTAGCTATCATTGGAAAATTTTAATATAGTTGATGGAATAAAAATAAATGAATGAGTATGATAATATAAAATTGAAAAATTAAAAGTATAATATATTAAATA
Organism: Picea glauca; assembly: GCA_000966675.3. NCBI lineage: Eukaryota > Viridiplantae > Streptophyta > Pinopsida > Pinales > Pinaceae > Picea > Picea glauca. The sequence goes on along the minus strand of JZKD02S0522094.1, from coordinate 51,505 downwards.
TACAACATCTAATTACCTTTCATGGTCCTTATTCTACATTTCCCCAATATGACCTCCCCTTCAAATTTGTTGATGGAGTCGAGATGCCAAACGCAAGGCACATTCATATTTGTTGCTAATTTAGGAAGATATTAACTAATATACACCATGCGTTGATATACCATATAACCCTCCACCATAAAACCCTCAGGACGTGCTCTTTGTCTAACAAAATCCCTCAATGAATTCAACTGCCTCTCCACCATCCACATCGACCTTGTGTGTACTCGTCCACATAATTCAATATTCTCAACTTGGTGTATGAGGTAGTGTTCTTGTGCATTGAAAAATGTTGGAGGTAGATACTTCTGCATTTCACACATTAGTCAGGGAATTTATCTCTTCCAATACATTATATATTATTTATGGGTTTATTTAGATGAAATCCACCTACAAATGGTGCAAGAAAATAACAGGTTTGAACAATATCATGACATATATGAAATTGCAGATAGAACACGATATGTCAATAATTTCTGCTACAAAGCACTGAAGAAACATTTTCCATATAAAAATGCATTACTTACCTCAAGTATTTTCCAAGATCATATATAACTTGTTTTATGTTGTTTTCAAAGCTCTCTGGGAGAGATAGAGGTAGAACATATTGTAACAAAAATAAAATCGTTAATATGTGTTTCCAAATAAGAGAAAAAAAATACTAAAAAGATGTATACCATGTAATGTTTTGAAGTTGTTATTTACTTGGAAACTGAGGGTTTTTTCTGGTTTTTTATGTTGTGTGTTTGTTTGTAGGTTCTAGTCTTCCCAGTTTGTGCTATGATTATTATTTAGAGTTTAATAGTGTGAAAATGACAAGAATACAATAGAAATCATATCCATATAACAAGATACAAGAGATGTTACACCATGCAATAGAAAAAATGTCAGATATGACCTTTATTTAGATAGTAGATGATCTGGGATACAATAGATCTGCATATCTGAATATATGAAGATAGAATATCAAGGATTGAATGGATGCTACAAAAACAAAATATCCAAGATTGAAGATAATATCGTCCAAGGATCTACAAAATGTTGAATATTATCCCAAGATCAATTCCTTATCCTTCCAAGGATGGAAACCCATTTTTTTGTTAAGTTGTGCACTATCCTGGTGGTTGTAGCTACCCACGATTTCATCCCTCCTCTTCTTGTGATCCAAATCACCCTAAAATATCCAATATTGTAGATCGGGCCACTAGAAACCCCTAGGCTAATTTTCTTGATGATTGGAGGTGTTTAGACCCCCCAGATGAATAGATCCTCCTTCTGCAATGTGCCCTCCTCCTGTAGAACCTGTGCTAGCTCACAATAAAATATATGTTGGAAATAAATCCTCAAAAATGGCTAAGTAAGGATCCCTAGGCCCAATAATCATATCCCAATGGATTTGGACCCATGAAACTCCTTCACTTCTCCAAATCAAAAGGAACTAGCTCCTCAAGTGCGCCCTCCTCTTGGAAACCCCCACTGATGCGCACTACCTCTCTATGAACCTATATAATCCACCTATGACTGAGATAGAATGGTGAGGGAGGACTCTTGCACCTCCATGACCAATCTTGGACCAGGTTGGGTGGGATATTTCACCACCGAGCTTATCTTTAGGGTTTGTTCTCCCAAAACCCTCAAAATGTCTTTGGCTCTAGAGATCAAGATGCAAAAGTGAAAATGTCAAGAATGAGGAGTGAGGCACCCTCCTTTTTCCTTTATACCTCTGATATAATTCTCACTTGAGTTAATTGACCATCTCCTAAGGTTAACTCTTTGATTTTCATCATTTTTCCTTTTTCCACTTAATTCCTCTTTTATCCCAAAGTCGCTTTTAATTTATAACATTATGCCTAAGTGAAACCTTTGGAGCCTCTTAGTCCCCCTTTTCTCATGAGACTATAGTCTAGTGGGGACATCTAGACTGCTAAGTCTATGCACTCCTCGTATCAAGAGGTGGGGGACATTACATACCAATATGTTAATATACCTAATAATTACCTTAATGAATGTATGTCAGTCATGTGTTTTAACCCCACCAAAATCGCCTTTTCGTTAATATATTTTTATGTTCGACGAAACCCCGTCGGAAAACTAATTTTCCAAATGATCTCTTTTACAACATTGCTCTATTTCTCTATCAATAACCATGGAAGATTAATATTGTGTTCTCGACCATCACCGTTAGAATTAATAATCACACTTTGCAATGCGTGATTAGATTCTTGGTTGTCACTTCAAATCTTTCCAATTCTTTCTTTGTCAGTCGTTCCATCTAATATTATCCATAACAATTATGTTCTATTCTTCCTTATATGCATTGTATCAAACAAATGAACTATTTGTAGGTGCTCATAGTAGGGCAACCTATTGAATTGTATGGGGTAACTTTTCATTCATTGTGGAAGCCCATTCGTGCCTTAACGACATTCATGAAACATAAACGAAATCACATTAACACTAATTAATCAATATAGCTAGGTACTGTGCTGAACAAAATTCATTGGAAAAAAAATCATATGATTTATATATATATGGTACATAAATAATTTGCATACCTTGACAATTTCTATTATATTCCAACTTCCATAGGTGAGGTTTCATTCTTCATAGGTTTTTTCCATTCTCTTCTTTACCATTGATTTTTTTTTCTCGGTAGTTCAATAACTATGATTATTAGGTAGAAATTGCATATACCTATCAAACACCTCCTTTCCTAAAATTCTTGAACGATGATATTTTATCCTAGGACCACAAATTGGACATGCAAATTTACCCTTTGTTTGAAGACCTGCAAGATATATGAATTAATGTAGAAAATTAGGATTACAATTTTTTTAAATGCATGATATTTTCAAAAAATTATATAATATTCAAGCGCAACCGAAATTTACATACCAAAAAAATGTGTTAACCTGGGAGCATCATGAATTGTCCATGCAAGTATTCCATGGAATTGAAATCATTTTTTCCCTATTGGTCTAGATATGTCATACATAGTGATGTCAGCCCATAAATTCAACAACTCATCGATAAGAGGCTCAATATATACATTCATATATTTAAATTGGTACTTACCTAATTAGTTCAACATACATTAATTATATGTAGTTATACGTCCTTATATATATAAGATATAATTATCATGCATGAAACAAAGAAATGAAATATTGTGTCATACTTTCAAGTAAATATATACAAGCTAATCAAATACCTGGAAAACTCATTGCCAACATTATGTGCTCTCTCTTTATCGAAATATGAGGAAGGTTATTTTTTATAACAAAAACGGGCCACACTAAGTAAGTAGAACGAAGCTCTCCAAATGGATTGACACCATCAGCTACCAATGAAAGTCTAACATCACAATGTTCTTCTTTAAAAATTGGTCATTTTTCTTTGATGTTCTTCAATGCATAACCAACTATATGCATTCGAAGAACATCATCTTCACTTATGTTCTTTGCATGGAAATCCATAAATTGTGATATACTTTGGCACCTGAACAACCATTGGAAATGCGAAATTATGGGAATATAACGAAGAACTTGGTGAGACACCTTTTTTATTGCTTGATCAGTTCGATATATACTTATTTGACATTGTGGACATTCATTTTCTAATGCTATCATCCATAGTATAAGATATGATCATTAGGACATGCATAAATAGATTGATACTCCATTCCAATTTCTTTTATAATCAAAGAAATTTATCAATATGTGTGTGGTAAAATAGTTGACGGTGGTAATAGAAATTCACCTAATAATCTACACCATTCAAAAAAATAAGTCAATGTAAAAAATATTAATAATAAAAATTGCATCCCTACTTTACGAATTAATTAACAATAACAATATATAAAAATAGTCAACCTTTATGTACATGTCAGCATGACATAAATAATACATTACATACCTTAGGATCTGTGTGAGACGGGTGTTTGATAAACCATTCAAAACCTTCAAGTTCACCAACAACAATATAGCATATAGAAGATTTGTTGTTGAGCCTTCATAAAGAGGTTTTCATGACTTATTGAGTAGAGGATCAACATCATGAATAGCATCTTGGTTGTCCTCGTCCATTGGAGCAAATGTGTCTTGGATCAATCTATGTATCTCATCTTCCTGGTTTGTATCAATAACGTTATCTTCGTCCATATCATCATTAAGAAATTGATATTCAATATTTTGATCTCCATGTTCCTCACCTTGTAAAGTAGTATTTATGTTACTACTTGGCAAATAAATCTCTGGCAGTCGACATTTTGGGGGCATTGTCTTTATATTTGCAAACAATGTATTAAAATTAGTGTGTATAAAACATATATTAAAACAATAAAACATTTGACAAATACATGGCATGATCACTATTACAAAGAATACATTATATATTGAATAATGTCTTACCAAGGGATGATATTCATAACCCCCTTCAGCATGCCCCTTCTCCCTACAATGTTTTTCATTTGTTGTTACTAAAATTCTTCTTATTTGCAAGCCCCTGCAATCATTGTAAGGGAAATAACATTTTCCATCGCCCTTCACCTCCAATTTCGCTCTAAACTGAGCAGGCCTCCTTGCATTTTCATTCATAGTATATATTAATTTGACATGGTAATTTCCTATAAAAACCAATTAAATATTTAAAAAATTATTTTTTGTTAAAACATTGAAAAAAAATTAAAATTAAAACTTCATATACTTCGAGGTCCAATCATAGGAAATATATGTTGCAATGCTAAATTTTGAAAAAAAA
>JZKD02S0522094.1:11046-28365 GCA_000966675.3 Picea glauca | reverse complement strand
TACCCGTTGTCACGCTGACCGTTTTCACGCGTCCGACCGACCCATTTTTGAATAAAACTACCATTCTCCTTTGTATTCGTTATTCATCCATCGCGCCAGAAACCTCCTTTTCCTCCATTGCTCCCACATTGTTTTCACCTACAGTCAGTCGACCCCACTAATGTGTTGTTTGTTGCAGGTACAGTTGCCTAAATGGTGTCTAAGACAAAGCAAAGGGAAGAGGAAGAGAATCCGTTCATTCCTCCTCCGGTTGACCTGGATAAAATCCCTCTGGTCGACAAAGATCACTTGATAGCGGACACGATATGTAGTTTTGAATTCTCTGACCTGCAATCATGGCTCCAAGAATTTTTCCTCAACCAGAGTGATGAGATTGGGCTCTGGGAGTCCAATTTGCCCCTATATCTGTTCCCTCAAATTCACCATTTCCCTGAGTTCACACTCAAGTGCCAAGCTCACTACGTCCTCGACTAGAAAGCTATTGTTTCCTCATCGGGGGACGTCCTCTTCTTCATAACCCCAGAGGATATTGACCAAATGATGCAGATAACCCACCCGGAATCTACGTCCCCATTCAACCTAGAAGTCCTCACTGAGCTTTACCAAAAGATGACTTTCCCGCAGAGAGCTCAGATAGTTGAGATTTTCCTTCCCACTTTCGCTCCGCTCCCATCCACAAATCCCCCGTACCCTTCTTCTCTGTTTTCCACCAAAGGAAATCAAATTATTTCCTCCCTATGTGCCCTGCTTGGGTACTATTCCAATAAATGGGTAGACGAACCCATCCTGGGTTTCCTATCTATCTTCTCAAATGATGAATAACCAACCACGCAGTTCGACTACAGTACTTTCCTAGCCAATAACATCCATGAACAATTTGTTAATTTCACCACAGAGCGCATGTTCAGGTATTCATCCATTCTGGCCTACATGTTTGTCTACTTCCAAGCAGACATGTTCAATTTCTCCATGCAGAAGATGGACGCGGACGGGAGGCCACAACCAGTCACAGCATGGACGTCTCTTCTGAAATACAATTCTGTAGAATACGACTTCACGGCGTTCATTGATCAGTTTTACCACCCTATGGTAAGTATGTTGAGTGGCATGCCTGAGCCACAGATAAATGACGAAGTCCGGAGAATTCTACACCTCCCGGACAATGTGAAGATGGGGGACTGGTACTTGTATCAGAATCACTCCGAGATCCGATTTTATGGGTGTGAGTTGGCACCGTACAAGCTTCCGAGATATATATCGGTAATAATTTTCGCACTGGAATATATTAGAAAAATTATGAATTCTGACGATATTCACTTTGTTTCCCTTAAAAAGAAGCAACAATTGTGGATTAAAGGGCAGATAGGCTCTTTCATCTGCAACAACAGATGCGTGGGTGATGAAGCTGACAAACTGTTGAGGGAAATGAAATTTCTGACAAGTTTCACCTGGCAGTATGATCCCTGCGGGATCATTTATGAGATGAGAGTAAAAAATAAGAATGCCCCATATGCGCACGAGCCCAGGCCGGAAATCGAAAGATTTGCTAATTTGACGGAATGGGAGCCTGATACGTTGGTGGAAGTAGAACCAACTGTCAGGATGGAAAGGCAGGTACCTTCAACAAGCGCACCACCCACTGCCACACCTCAGAATCCCAAGGAAAAGAGGCCTCGGCAAGAATCGTCTTCTCCCATAATAGAGGTGTCTTCGGAGGAATTTAAGATGCACACCAAAAAGCCAAGGACAGCTCCAACGACCGGCACGACAGTGGAGAAAGAGATCACAACTACCACAGTGGCCACCACAGGGGTCAAGCCCACCAGTTTACCTTTCGGCTCGAGTCAGCACAAGGAAGTGGCAAAAACGTTAAAATCCACAGACTCCCCCACAGATGCTCCTCCAAGCAAGACCGGGCCCAAGTTGGGCATGTTTGAAAAATATGATTTGATCAAAAAGAAAAATCAGACTCTTACTACCAGCACTTATGCCCAGTTCCAGAAGCAGTCGTCCACGGCTCAACACAGGCTTCTTTCAGCGTTTGATACAGAGAAAGGAAGGATGCATATGGCCTTCCTCCAAGCACAAGTGCCAGATCCCAAGGTTATATCAGATTATAAAACGACCACATTTGAGTTTCATGCTAAAGACGTGCATCCAGCAGATCAGATGGATCTGCACAAGCAAATTGGTGAGATGGTTTTCCACACTTTGGCCCACGCTACAAACTCTGCATCAAAATTTCGGGTAGCTTTGAGCAACACCCAGACCCAACTGAAGATGGAGAAAATTTCGTCCTTCGCGAAGGACAACAAAATCAAAACACTGGAGGAGCTGGTCCTCAAGATTAGTTATGACCCTGCGAATTTCAAAGCAACTGAAGAAATGATTAAAAAGAAAAATGCTGACATCACATCTTTGAGAAAACAACTAAAGCTCCCTCCGACGGAAGACCCACAGGCAAAGGAGATAGATGAAAAGGAAGGTGAAAAGGATGAGATGCTGAAATTACTCATGGAGCAGAACGCCCAATTAAAAGAGATGGAAGCAGAGATGGAGAGACTGCTGAGAGAGAAAGAGAAAACAAAGACAATGGAAGGCATCCCATTGAGTGCTATCCCAATTGCAGGATTGAGCACAGCGACAGTGACAACCATTCCATCTGCTGCATCAGTACCCCTACCAGAAGGAGCTATTGACCTGGCCAAGTCTATGGAGAGAATGAACTGGCAAGAGTCAGAAATCAGCAGGCTTAAGAAAGAGGTGGAGAATATCCAAGAGCTCAAAGCTTCTTTCCAGACAAGTCTGTCTAAATAAAAACAGGTGAATGAGCAGATCAGGAAGGAGTTGCAGCAGCTCCAGAAACAGACAATGGCAGGAAAGACCTTGGCCAAGGTTAAAGAACTTGTGTGGACGGATATTTCTAAGTCCATTAATGAAATCTGGCCAATGGTTCAAATCAAGTTTGAACAGAATGAGTTGCTTGAGAGGAGCAAACAGGTTGTGGAGAAAATCAGAATGGAACTGGGAGACATGCCAGCCCAAGCTAATGAAATCATAAGGTTCCTGAATTCTAAGACCCGGGAGGAACTCGAAGAATTGAAAATTGAAGACAGGACATAAACCATATTGGAAGTGAAAAGAGTTTTGACCAAAAGAGGTCTCATGCTTCATCTTGAGGAGAAGATCCAAGTCATGGATCAAGGAGTGTAGAAGTTTTTCCATAAGATAGATGCTTTGCAAAGGAAGGGCCTACCTGGTATGAAGGTCATTAATGAAAAATTAATGACACTCCCTGATTATAAGAAAAGGTTGGCTGAAGTGTCCAAGGACAATTCTAAATTTGTAGGTATACAGGGAAGCATCACTGGAAAGGCATTCATGGATGCCTTGCAGTTGGATATTAGTATCCAGCATGAGATTAAGCACATTTTCATCGTCAAGCCTACATTTGCTAAATACACGGACATGGATGAAGTATATAGGAGATTGCTCAAAGTCACAGTGCCAGGTCATATGAGATGGGAAGAACTGTGCGATCTACTAGATTAGCAGATGAGCTGTCACATCCAGTCACCCATCTTGTCAGCAGAGGTTGTGGAGGCACCTCGCCAACGACCTACCCCTGAAATTTAGTACACAGTTGTAATGAGTCATCAAAGCAGTTTTGATTAATTAAGATAGTTAGTCTAAAAATAGTATGAGCACGTCCTGATCAGTTATGACAGGAGCGTATGTATTTTGTTTTATAAATAGTTCATTTTCCGATGTATTGAGGGTTGTTGATTCTCACATCCGATTGCTATCAAGCTGTATCATTTTTGAAGAAATCCACCATTAATAAAGAAGAGGCAATTTACAGGATTCTTGCGTATGTTCACTGGTGATGTGCTTCTCTAAGTTAAATGTTTTCTTTCTCTGTATTCATTTTGTTGTCTGAATCTAATCTTTAAGAATAGCGTTATGTTGCAGGATTTATCTCTGATACCCTGTTTCCGATTCTGAAGATTTAAATGTTCATCTTCTAATACCTTCAATTAAGAAATTCTTAACTGCTTGTTAGTTGAAGTTATTTCCTCATCTGTTCTTCCATYCATCATTTTAATTRCTAAAAGATCCAGTGAATGTATTAYCTCGCCCTGTGAAAAACTTHTTTGGYGTTTCTGGTTATTTCTCMGACTTGATTAAACABTGRCCCYRTAGCCCAATGGATGTGTAGATTGYYTCARCCACTCTCAAAAACTCTTTACAACAAATCCAACGATTTCTTTAACTAGCCTAATATCTGAAAATAAAACAAAGCTAAATCATATAGAGAGATCCCTCTCTGAAGCTGGAAGGGCTAGATCCCAGCTTTAAAAGTGGTTGGTTAAGGTTAACTTAGTAAATTTCTTGTTTTTCGACCTCTAGGAAATTTACCAAGTGCTAACAGCTTCTACACCATCTTCTTCTACTTTAGGTTCTTTTGGGGAAACTCATTCCTCTTGAGATGACAATTTCTTTCCCCCCAAAATGAAGCTTTTGTATGGAAGGAATAGAAAACAATGTTATGTTAATCTGCAGATGGGCTATGATTTACTGGAAATTATGCTACACAAAACCACCTTTTAACATAGTGGACATGAAAAATACTCACAGATTAGGAAAGAAAGATATGGGATTATCAAATGTTGGTGGTTCCCTTCAACTGTTTAGTTTTTTGTTGTTGGTTCTTGTGGAGAAACAACAATGCCTTCTTTTTCCCTTACTATTGGTTCTTGTGTGGCAACAACAAGGTCATTTATTGCTGCTTCTTGTGTGGCAACAATAAGGACTTCTATTGTTGGCAGCGTCAAATCTTTCCCATGCATGGATATTGGAGTGGATATGGATAAGATGGTGAGGGAATGTTATGGAATGTAAAGGTGATTGTATTCCTCCTCTAAACTAAAGAAATTGTCCACCCTTGAGAAATGGAAAAAACACAAGGAAACAAAACAGAGGCCTAAGTGTCTTTTCAAATACAAATATATAAAATATAATGAACTTAGATTAAATAAAAGAAAACAAATCATACATGCACTTACCGAAGAAGTCCATACTGTTTACAACATCATCCTAAGAGGCACAAGATCTGATATGGTCCAAGATAATGTAACAAACTTTGTAATAAAGAGCAGTGTGGAGATTGGAACTTTGGAGCACAATATGAGTTGTGGACTGAGATCTTGAAAAACCTTATGATGGTGCAGGAAAACTTGGATATATTTATTCAGATATCAACCTTGATGAAATTGTTTATCTCTTATTTTATTTGCAAACCTTGTCTGCCAACAAGTTGGTTTTCAAACAAGATCTATCTAACTGCGCCTAGAGGGTTTTCACATTAATTTTTTTTTATTTCCAAGGAATGCCTGCCAACAATCTGGTTTTCAAGATTTCCAAGGTCTGATGGCACTCAAGACAAGTTTTCACCACCAAATTTATTAAGTAAGGGAGTGGGATAACAAGGTGACTCAACATTGTAAGTGAGCCAAGTTACTTTATTGCATGGGTTGTATATGGTTAGAGCAGGAAGTAGGAAGTAGGAAGTAGGAAGTGATGAGGCTGAATTTGTGACTTAATAGTAGTGGTTATCCAAAATATATTATAAGGAACATATCATACTTCAAGGGAAACCACATAATCAAAAGAAATTCATGAACTTCAACATGCAATTATTTTGAATCGGGAGGGAGGAAATGCATAAGCATACCATGGTACTAATGAATGAGAAAAAAGGCTTCATTTATAGCAAGGGTAGTGGAACTTGATTTTTGGAACACTGGTATTTTCTTCTTCTTCAAACCATTTCTTCATTTACCTTGTTCTTTATCCATCGATAAGACATGAGTAGAAACACACGAGTAACAATAATGGTTTAACAACAACTGTAATGTGTCATAGCTTCTGTGTTGCAGCTTCTACGTGGGTGTTGTAACAACTGTGTTGGTGTTGCAACAACTGCTATAAGGAGTTGTATTGCAGAATAGTTCCCTAGCGAGTTACAACAATTACGTGGGAGTTGCAACAACTGTGTGAGAGTTGCAACAACTCAGAACTGTATTGTAGCACTCCTTGAGTAGAAACCTTGTAACAAGATCCTATAAATTTTATCTTCAAATCATGGCACATGCAAGGAATCAATATCTCCCTATTGGATGTCATAAAATTTTGTCTTCAAGAATCACTTGTGCATGGATTGACCTTCTTGATCCTCCCAGGATATACAAACAAACGAGCACTTTCTTGTAATAAAACGTGATATCATGCAAGAAGAGAGGTGATCAAGCTCTCTTCACCCATGATTTTTTCAAAAATTGTCAAATAGTTCATATAAATCAGATCCAAAGATTGATTGAACAAAGAAATTCATTGTTTTTTTACCTATTGAGAAGTGGTGGCCACCTCAAACTGCCCAACAATGGTTTGTTGATAAATTGTTTGTCTAATGTCCAATTGATGTTATTCCAAATAAAAAATAAATCATATTAATAGAGATTTACTATGTAGAAAAATGTTTTCAAAATTACTTAAAATTATATGCCAAACAGGGTAAGGAACATTCTGCACGTCAGAGTTGTTTTTAATTTGCATCATGGATCGATAGTCATGGTTTTGGTTGTAAATTTTTCATTTGATGAAAGATCAAAATGATTCCAATTTGAGATGAAATGAGATTCATTTAGGTACCTCCATCAGAAACATGTTTTGAAAACAATAATAATTGATGGATCAAATATCCCAATGAACAGACTAGGAAACAGAGTTTGACGAGTGCAGATTTATGAAAACAATTAATATTTTAGGCATAACTTTCTCGAATGATATCAAAATTGAGTGATTCCACTTGCATTGTGAACTATATTTATAGGAGAATATACCATATAAATAGGTTTTCAATATTCATCCATTAGGTCTCCAATAAATTATTTGTCCCATCTTTGTTCATGATTTTCTTGTTTGACAGCTAGTAAGTATTTTGACCATATATTTTTCGTTTGATATCCAAATTGAGAAATTAAAGTTGGTTTAAAAAAAATATTGCAAGAGATATTTAATATAGAATCATATTTTAAAATCATGCTCATATGGTCTCTCAAAATAGAGCTGTCCCAACTATGTTTTCAATAATTTTATCAAGGCCCTGTGCTACAAGAATTTGGTCAACAAGATATATATCTTAGATTAGAATTTATATATGCATGAATTTTTGTAGGAATATTATTTTCAAATTAGGTTATCCAAATACCAAAAAATTCAAGCATCTAGTGCCTAGATTTAGTGTGATGACCTTGACAAGCCATGGATAAAAATGCAAAGACAATACCTAAATCAAGAATATGATAACAATGGGATCCTGCCATAACCATCGTGGGAGTCCACTAAGTGCCCCATTATTAAAAATATGAAATGATTTGAGGTGTGAAACATGATGTTGAGCAATTAGAATGATGAATCCAACTATGTTTTTGGAAAATTTGTAATTTGTTTTTCCAGAAAGTTAGAAGTTGGCTTAATCAAATGATGATTCTCCTATCACTTGTTGGTAAGATTGTGAATTGGAGCAATATACTGGCTAGGAAATAGACATACCTTTGGTCTAAAAACTGATATAAGATTAACTGGGAACCTGATGTATTCTAGGGTCGAGCATCAATCTATATGTAAGGACTAAACCATTGCTCATCCAATGGACATATTCCCATCTACCAAGACACCTAGGTACCCAACCATGGTGCTCACCAGTTCTCAAGCTATGGAAAGGTTCTACATAAATATGCACTTGCAAGAATTGAAAGCACACTTTTGCAGAAAAGTATATATCACACTTGTAGGAAAGTAAATGTCACACTTGTAGAAAAGTTAATGTCACACTTGTAGGAATTGAAACACACTTTTGCAGAAAAGTAAATATCACACGTGCAGGAAAATGAATGTCACACTTGTAGGACAATAAATGTCACACTTGCAGGAATGAAAATGTCACACTTGTAGGAAAGAAAACTAATATAATATAATCCTCACCAAGATGATCCTTGTTTCTACTCAAACCAACAAATGTAGTCATTGTGTTAAGCACATTTATTCAACGACATAAAAAAATGAAACCCAACAAATAAATAAATGAAATCCAACATGAATAATTAATTGCGTAAATATATAAACACAATCCCATATGAGTAATCTAATTGCATGAACAAATTGAATCAATAAACTAGTTACAAAATTAAATAAAAGAAATCCTACACCAATATATAACTATATAATTAAATTACACAACAAGAAATTAAAGAAGCTATCTAAACTATATGACACTTTGTTCTATTGGAGTGGGCCCTCCATAGAATAGAGTGCTGAAATTATTCTATATCAACAATTACAACATAAATTAATTAAATTAATTAAGTTTATCGAAATAAATCAATCTGTTACAAATATGTAAATAAAATAAAATAAATTAATTAATTAAATCACACACTACATAAATTATAAAACTACAATTAAAATAAAAACTCAATGAATTATTCCATTGTCATTTGGACATTTCTCTAAGAGTCCTCCTGAAATAACGAAGATAGTACTCTCTTTTATACATAAATTCAATAGAAACTAGAATTAATGAGTATCTAAATAAACCCACTTATGGATTTAATAAATCCATAGTGGTTACAACAATTTCCTAAATAATGAATAATTTCCAGCTAACAATTAACAATTATTGAATAATTCCAAGCTCTTTTGCTAACAATTAGAAAATAACAAACAACTCCAAGAAAATTTTCTAACAATTAACAAATAATAAATAAATCCAAGATATTTTTCACGAGAATTCCAAGATTCATTGTTAGCCACTCAAACTAATATTTTGCCTTGGAATTACAAAATTATTTCCATATCTTTAATTTGCTTGGATTAACATTATTGTTGCATGGATCCATAATTGTCACATAGAGTAGTAATAACATGTCTCACGATTCCAATGCTCATAGTTTTGGTGTCAACTCACGGTTCCGATGGTTGAAGGTTCTGATTGTAACATCATTCTTTGGACAAGTTACAACGCAAAATAGTTCTCTGGTGAGTTGCAACAACTGTTGTAAGGAGTTGCAACAACTACATGGGAGTTGAAACAACTACATGGGAGATGCAACAAGAGTTTCATCAACAACCCAGAGTCGTAGCAACAATGCTCATGATTTGTAGCAATGTTCATATTTTGCAACAACATTGCTTGAAGTTGCAACAACGTTCAGAGTTGCAACAATGTTCAAAGTTGCAACAATAGTTCTCGGAGTTGCAACAATGTTCATGAAGAACACACGGCCCACACGAAGAGGGGGGGGGTGAATTAGTGTGTGAATTATTTTAACAATTTCTTTTCACAAGTTACTGGTTAAAACATAATTGAATAGATTAAGAACAATCACATCATAATTATAATGAACACAAAGAACTAGAAGTTTGTATAAGCTTTGTATAATTGATATGAACATAAATATGAATATATGTGATCGAGGATTTTCTTTTTAGCACCAACTAAAGTTTTTCAGCACCAACTGAAATAAGGAGCACCAACCCCTCGAAGAGCACCAACTCTCTGCCAAGACCCAACTTGGCACAAGACCCAGCTTGCTGCAAGTCCCAGCTTGCTGATAGAACCTAGTCTATCCAACTAGAGTCTATTCAACTCTAGTAGTAGTGATCCATTATAGAATCAATGATCAGAGATATACTTTAAGACACTCATCACCACATTTCATCTTCTCTGTTATTCACATTTTATTTCCTCTGATATCTTCTTGGAATCCGCTTCAACTTATTTAACTTCTATTCTAAACTGCATTTTATCTTCTCTCTATTATTCACATTTTCTTTCCTTTGATGTCTTCTTGGAATCTGCTTCAACTTTTTATCTTCTATTCTGGACTGCAGAAACACTTTTTTCTCACCACTTTTTCTCATTTATATACTCTTCAAATGGGTGTGAAATTTAAAACATCGTGTCCCTTTATTTGAACCATTGTACCTTTTCATTTAAAATGATAATTAAACTTTAATTAATATTATNATATGTAAGGACTGAACCATTGATCAGCCAATGGACATATTCCCATCTACCAAGACACCTAGGTACCCAACCATGGTGCTCACCAGTTCTCAAGCTATGGAAAGGTTCTACAGAAATATGCACTTGCAAGAATTGAAAGCACACTTTTGAAGAAAATTAAATATCACACTTGTAGGAAAGTAAATGTCACACTTGTAGAAAAGTTAATGTCACACTTGTAGGAATTGAAACACACTTTTGCAGAAAAGTAAATATCACACGTGCAGGAAAATGAATGTCACACTTGTAGGACAATAAATGTCACACTTGCAGGAAATAAAATGTCACACTTGAAGGAAAGAAAACTAATATAATATAATCCTCACCAAGATGATCCTTGTTTCTACTCAAACCAACAAATGTAGTCATTGTGTTAAGCACATTTATTCAACGACATAAAAAAATGAAATCCGACATGAATAATTAATTGCGTAAATCTATAAACACAATCCCATATGAGTAATCTAATTGCATGAACAAATTGAATCAATAAACTAGTTACAAAATTAAATAAAAGAAATCCTACACCAATAGATAACTATATAATTAAATTACGCAACAAGAAATTAAAGAAGCTATCTAAACTACATGACACTTTGCTCTTTTGGAGTGGGCCATGCCTCCATAGAATAGAGTGCTGATATTATTCTATATCAACAATTACAACATAAATTAATTAAATTAATTAAGCTAATTGAAATAAATCAATTTGTTACAAATATGTAAAGAAAATAAAATAAATTAATTAATTAAATCACACACTACATAAATTATAAAACTACAATTAAAATAAAAACTCAATGAATTTTTCCATTGTCATTTGGACATTTCTCTAAGAGTCCTCCCCAAATAATGAAGATAGTACTCTCTTTTATACATAAATTTAATAGAAACTAGAATTAATGAGTATCTAAATAAACCCACTTATGGATTTAATAAATCCATAGTGGTTACAACAATTTCCTAAATAATGAATAATTTCCAGCTAACAATTAACAATTATTGAATAACTCCAAGCTCTTTTGCTAACAATTAGAAAATAACAAACAACTCCAAGGAAATTTTATAACAATTAACAAATAATAAATAACTCCAAGATATTTTTCACAAGAATTCCAAGATTCATGGTTAGCCACTCAAACTAATATTTTGTCTTGGAATTACAAAATTATCTCCATATCTTTAATTTTCTTGGATTAACATTATTGTTGCACGGATCCATAATTGTCACATAGAGTAGTAATAACATGTCTCATGATTCCAATGCTCATAGTTTCGGTGTCAACTCATGGTTCCGATGGTTGAAGGTTCTGATTGTAACATCATTCTTTGGACAAGTTACAACGCAAAATAGTTCTCCGGTGAGCTTCAACAACTATTGTAAGGAGTTGCAAAAACTACATGGGAGTTGAAACAACTACATGGGAGATGCAACAAGAGTTTCATCAACAACCCATAGTCGTAGCAACAATGCTCCTAATTTGTAGCAATGCCCATATTTTGCAACAACATTGCTTGAAGTTGCAACAACGTTCAGAGTTGCAACAATGTTCAAAGTTGCAACAACAGTTCTCAGAGTTGCAACAATGTTCATGAAGAACACATGACCCACACTAAGAGGGGAGGGGTTAATTAGTGTGTGAATTATTTTACAATTTCTTTTCACAAGTTACCGATTAAAACATAATTGAACAGATTAAGAACAATCACATCATAATTATAATGAACACAAAGAACCAAAAGTTTGTATAAGATTTGTATAATTTATATGAACATAAATATGAATATATGTGATCGAGGATTTTCTTTTTAGAACCAACTAAAGTTTTTCAGCACCAACTGAAATAAGGAGCACCAACTCTCTGCCAAGACCCAACTTGGCGCAAGACCCAGCTTGGTGCAAGTCCTAGCTTGCTGATATAACCCAGTCTATCCAACTAGAGTCTATTAAACTCCAGTAGTAGTGATCCATTATAGAATCAATGATCAGAGATATACTTTAAGACACTCATCACCACATTTCATCTTCTTTGTTATTCACATTTTCTTTCTTCTGATGTCTTCTTGGAATTTGCTTCAACTTATTTAACTTCTATTCTGAACTGCATTTTATCTTATCTCTATTATTCACATTTTCTTTCCTCTGATGTCTTCTTGGAATCAGCTTCAACTTTTTATATTCTATTCTGGACTGCAGAAACACTTTTTTCTCACCACTTTTTCTCATTTATATACTCTTCAAACGGGTGTGAAATTTAAAATATCGTGTCCCTTTATTTGAACCATTGTACCTTTTCATTTAAAATGATAATTAAACTTTAATTAATATTATTTTTCCTTTTTATACGTTATTCATGTTTTTCATGATTTATTCTCTTTTAATCATGACCGTGTATCGGTTCATTACACCATGAAGGTTTTTCATAAATTGATCATAGTCATGGATCAATTTAATCCTTAATACTCGATATCTAATCTCTGTTATATTTATAGATACCAGATTCCGTGAAGGCGCTTCCTTCAAACAATCACATATGACCGTGCGTTACATAACCATGGGCTTTACCAATTATAGCGACATGTTATAATTTTATTTTAATATTCTTATAGCATATGACCAACGACGATGACCGAATGCTAAGATTGAACGAGCGCTTGAGCACTTTACCAAATCAACTGTCGTGATTCAATCTCCTAATGAGATGGACGACTGACGGGATTTCGTTACTTTTCCCTTCGAGTTATTGTGAATTCCATTATTACAAAACTCACGATCACGAAATCGCCGAAACAATCGGATGGTTCATATTACACACTAATATGAATGGTTGTTGGGATTTCAGAGCTTTTCCCATCGAGTCTTCATGACTTACTACATTGAAAAATTCCCGATTATGATATCGCCAATACAATTGGACGATTCATGTTTATCTCGTGGAGATACATCGATGGTCCACTTTTACCTTGGACTCATACTTTTACTACAAAATATGACGGCCATGATTTAATCATTCATCGATATGGATGGCCACCATAATTTTGGCACTTTTTCCCTTCGGGGTTTTCGTGACATCTAGCATGTCAAATCTCCTGAAGCTGTAACTCTATTGACACATGTCCTTTTCAAAATTTCGTCGTTCAGGACTTCGAGATATTGGAGTATTTGCTTGCTATGCAAAACTCCCGAAGTAGAAACTCTTGACATGACATAAACTTGTTGACATTACATGATGACTTGGCACGTGCCGAGTAGCTGCCATGTGTCACTCAGATTCCTGATATACACGTGCCTAAAATGCCATATCATCTTGACACTTGTCAGTGTATGAATATGCCATGTGTCCTTAGCTGATGTGGTCTATCAACGTGTCTTGATGATGTGGTTTGTTGTGTCATTTTTCCTTGGTTCAAATCCAATGGACCTTCAACACTTTCAAGATCTGACGACCCATGATTCTATCATGATTTTGCGTTTCACAATTTGGAGGGTTAAGCTCTTCCTTCCTTTGAATTTCTAGTCAGCAAAACGATAACCCTTCGCCACGTGCCTTCGGGTTTCAATGACCAATATTCTCTCTCGATCCAATGGTTTGGATTGGATCGTAAATTCAAGTTTCAGTATTTCAAGAAGCATGCTCCATTCTCTCACCTTGCAATCTCTGAATTACCAAAATCCAGTATGCCACTCTTGTCAGTTCGACGACCCATGTCGCTCCTCCTGATCGACGGTCCTTATCTTATCACGATTTTTCATATGGCGAGTTTGAGAGGTTAGAGCATTTCCTTTGACTTTTTAGTCAGCGAAATGTTGATCTCTCGGTCTTATCCTCTTCGCAGTTATACTGGATCCAACGACTGACGGGTATTCTCGAAGCTCAGATCCAACGGATACGATCTTCTACAATGAAACTCTTGTAGCTTTATCCTATCCTTCCACTTTAACATGATCCGATGACTGACGGGTATCGGATTTAATCCTACGACTATAATATTTTCGAAATTTTTTCGAGTCCAGAGTTTCGAAGGAAATCACAACTAACCACCATGCAACTTCTCCCAGATCTAACGGTCCCCGTACCTTTGTGATATGACGGCCCAAAGCTTATCGAGATTTCACGTTTCACAAGTTTGGAGGACTACTCACCTCCATTTTTCCATTCCTGATTTCTCGATATCCACTTATGTTGGATCGACGGTCCATGACCCTCCATGATCCAATGGTCCTCAAGCCCACGGTCACTCAAATGACCGATGTGAGTTGTATCAGATGATCAACATGGTCAAACTCTTTGATTGGACGACTGTTGAGATTCTCATTCTGATCAGATGGCTGCTGAGGTTTCTTCACTCTAATTGAACGACTGTTGAGGCTCTTCATTCACTAACTCTCCTGAGCTTTAATCTCTGCGTTTGCTAACCCTTCTGAGATTTTATCATAGGATTGTTGATCCTATGATAAAATGCAACATGATATCCTGTGCAATGTGCTCTTCCTTCTGATCTTTGGTATTCATACTGCTCGCTCGTGCTGTTTTCTCCTCCTCCTGAGCTTGCACTTTTCCTTCTTTGCATAATGTATGACATCTTCTGCTATCTGATATACTATTGACATNATTTGAACCATTGTACCTTTTCATTTAAAATGATAATTAAACTTTAATTAATATTATTTTTCCTTTTTATACATTATTCATGTTTTTCATGATTTATTCTCTTTTAATCATGACTATGTATCGGTTCATTACACCGTGAAGGTTTTTCATAAATTGATCATAGTCATGGATCAAATTAATCCTTTATACTCGATATCTAATCTCTGTTATATTTATAGATACCAGATTCTGTGAAGGCACTTCCTTCAAACAATCACATATGACAGTGTGTTACATAACCATGGGATTTACCAATTATAGCAACATGTTATAATTTTCTTTTAATATTCTTATAGCATATGACCAACGACGGTGACTGAATGCTAAGCTTGAACGAGCGCTTGAGTGCTTTACCGAATCAACGATCGTGATTCAATCTCCTAATGATATGGACAACTGACAGGATTTCGGTACTTTGCCCTTCGAGTTATTGTGAATTCCAATATTACAAAACTCACGATCACAAAATCGTCGAAACAATCGGATGGTTCATATTACACACTAATATGAACGACTGTTGGGATTTAAGAGCTTTTCTCGTCGAGTATTCATGACTTACTACATTGAAAAATTCTTGATTATGATATCACTGATACAATCGGACGATTCATGTTTATCTCGCGGAGATACATCAACGGTCCACTTTTACCTTGCACTCATACTTTGACTGCAAAATCTAATGGCCACGATTTAATCATTCATCGAGATGGATGGCCACCATAATTTCGACACTTTTTCCCTTTGGGGTTTTCGTGACATCTAGAATGTCAAATCTCCTGAAGCTGTAACTCTATTGACGCGTGTCCCTTTCGAAATTTCACCATTCGGGACTTCAACATATTGGAGTATTTGCTTGCTATGCAAAACTCCTGAAGTAGAAACTCCCGAAGTGACGTAAACTTGCTGATGTTACATGATGACTTGGCATGTGCCAGTAGCTGCCACATGTCACTCAGATTCGTGATATACACGTACCTAAAATGCTATATCATCTTGACACTTGTTAGTGTATGAATATGCCACATGTCCTTAGCTGACGTGGTCTGTCAATGTGTCTTGATGATGTGGTTTGCTGTGTCATTTTTCCTTGGTTCAAATCCAACAACCCTTCAATGCTTTCAAGATCTGACGACCCACGATTCTATCGTGATTTCGCATTTCACAATTTGGAGGGTTAAGCTCTTCCTTCCTTTGAATTTCCAGTCAGTGAAACGATAACCCTTTGCCACGTGCCTTTGGGTTTCAATGGCCAAGATTCTCTCTCTATCCAATGGTTTGGATTGGATCGCAAATTCACATTTCGGTATTTCAAGAAGCATGCTCTGTTCTCTCACCTCGCAATCTCTGAATTCCCGAAATCCGATATGCCACTCTTGTTAGATCGACGACCCATGTCGCTCCTCCCGATCGATGGTCCTTATCTTATCATGATTTTTCATATCGCGAGTTTGAGAGGTTAGAGCATTTCCTTTGACTTTTCAGTCAGCGAAATGTTGATCTCTCGGTCTTATCCTCTTCACAGTTATACTGGATCCAATGGTTGACGGGTATTCTTGAAGCTCATATCTAACAAATACAATCTTCTGCAATGAAACTCTTGTATCTTTATCCTATCCTTCCACTTTAACACGATCCGACGATTGATGGGTATCAGATTTAATACGATGGCTATAATCTTTTCAGAATTTTTCCGAGTCCAGAGTTCCGAAGGAAATCACAACTAACCACCGTGTAGCTTCTCCCAGATCTAACGGTCCCCAGACCTTTGTGATCCAACGACCCAAATCTTATCGGGATTTCACATTTCGTAAGTTTGGAGGACTACTCACCTCCCTTCTTCCATTCCTGATTTCCCAATATCCACTTACGTTGGATCGACAGTCCATGACCCTCCATGATCCAATGGTCCTCAAGCCCATGGTCACTCAAATGACCGATGTGCGTTGTATCAGATGATCAACATGGTCAAACTCTTTGATCGGACTACTTATGAGCTTCTCATTCTGATCAGACAGCTGCTGAGGTTTCTTCACTCTAATCAGACTACTGTTGAGGCTCTTCATTCACTAACTCTCCTGAGCTTTAATCTCTGCATTTGCTAACCCTCCTAAGATTTTATCATAGGATTGTTGATCCTATGATAAAATGCAACCTGATATACTGTGCAATGTGCTCTTCCTTCTAAGCTTTGGTCTTCATACTGCTTGCTCGTCTTTTTTTCTCCTCCTCCCGAGCTTGCACTTTTCCTTCTCTGCATAATGTATGACATCTTCTGCTGACTGATATATTGTTGACATCAATGACAATATTATCTGTTATTTAACAATAGATCATCTGATCGACTTTTGACATCAATGACTGTTGACATCAATGACAATATTTCCAACAATCTCCCCCTTTGTCATTGAGGTCAACACACTAAGTTCATATACAAAACTCCCCCTGTGTTGATGCTTTCCTTTTATGAAGTTTTCCTTTATATGAAGTTTCTCTCCCCCTTTGACATCAATGGAAAAGGGTTTCTTCTCCTATGATCTA
>JZKD02S0522072.1:1340-13229 GCA_000966675.3 Picea glauca | reverse complement strand
AATGGGTAGTGCTAAGCTTACCCTTTCCCACTTTTACACCATGGTCTTATTTCCTAAGATACAAATATCCAAATTTACTCAAACAAAGGGTATTTTAACAATCCCTTTTCAAATTTTATTGAAATAAACATCACTAACCTAACTCCTAATCTAATCAACTAACACATTAATCCATCTTAGACTGTTGGATTAATTATTACTCTAACCTAGCTAATTTGGCCAAGATTATATTGTTTGACCAAATTTATTCTCTAACCTAGCAACATAAATTCAAAAAATTTGATCATGATTATACAATATGATTCAAACCAAATTCATTTTTCATAGGGTTTTATATTTTCTCTTTTTTTATTTTTCTCTTTTATTATTTTTTATACCCTCTTTTCATTTTTTCTATTTTTGTCCTTTTCTTTTTCTCTTTCTTTCTTTTCTTTTCTATTTTTCTTTTTCTTTCTTTTATTTTGTTTTGTTTTTTCTTGTTCTTTTTTTTTTCTTTTTCTTTTTGTAAATCATTTGCAAAAGAAAATATTATTTACAATAAAATATGACTAGAGGAAGAAATTGTAATCACCAAGTGATACTATGAAATATAGGGTTATAACATCAACAACGTTGTTATCCATTCATTCATCAGGCCCTCCTTATAGCACCAAATATGTTGACGGGTCTGAGGTCCCTTAACTCAACAACAGGAACCAAAACCGCCTTAGACGCCAAATTATACTATGTAGCGTTTTAATGGTGGAATGGTTCTCTAGATATTTCGATATTGCTAATTTATCAATGGGATTTACGTGGTAATTAGTAGGATATCTTCCTATGAAAATTCCTCCTTCGGCTTAAACGTTCTCCTTTTTGTCTTTTCTTTTATTAGATGATTCTGATAAAATGATATGTACCGGTATAAAACAACTGGTAGAAGGGATTCTTAACTACTTAAGAAGGTTGATCTTGGGATAAACCTCATGCTCAAGCATGCAAACAAAGATATTCACACCTATTACAAGCCTAGTACTAATACGTTAACTTGTTGGTATTTCATCATTGATTGAGATACACTTATCGTAAGAAAAACACACATGTAATAAAATGCTGGCAATAAAAATAGTTTCCTTACCTCTAACATCAATCACAAATTAACATAACAATTTTATTTCCATCATTAAGAACGAGAACTACAAAAAATATTGAAATAGATAACTTATCAATAGATTTAGAAACTCTTACTCGTTACAACATCAATTACTGAAATAAAGTTGGAAGTAATTCCTCCTCAATCCAATCACATAACGCCTTTAATGAAAACCAAAATTTTCTCTCAGTTCCTAAACAAGACTTCTCAATTAAGGTAGTTCAGAAATAGTTCTTTACAATTCAAAAAATGAGGGTCTTTCCCAAAATCATCGACCCTTGATAAAAGGTCAATCCATTAATTTATATAGAATCACTAACTAAAAATAGCTACTACAAGTTTAAGTTATGTAAAACAAAATATCTCCATGTGGCACTTGATCTCTCTGTTCTCTGAGAATCATCTCATGGTTTTACTAGAGTGGATGACTCTTCTCATATTCCGACCACTTGACGAAGAGATCCTCACATGTGTTTGCATATGGGAACTTGTGTTGATCCATCAGGGCTGAAATAATTTCTTTCACTTCTAATGCTCATTCTCTGTATTTGCCTATTTTAATACTCAACTGTTGTAGAACTGCACACGCCTTGATCGGATGCTCCATAAATTTTCATATTTGATCTAGCACCATGCTTTCCACCTATGTGATCTCCATTGTCCATGTCAAGTCTTGTTCTACATGTTGCTTGACTATGTCATGCAGGTCGACAAAATCTTCGGGTGAGCTGAATTATGGGAGGTTGATGAATTTCATCTACAGATTAATATTTTCCTAGACTCTTTCGCACTCGACCCACTTCTTTTGCATCTCCTACTGAGTTTCATGGGCCATCTTTACCCAGTGTTTAGCTTCTTTCCTGATCCAGGCGATGTTTCTCTCCCTTATCACTTGAATATTGTGCTCCTTGACGTCTCTACCCTTTTGTTCGTCATTGATGTAATCAATCCTTTCTATTTCATGGTATGCTTTTTCATACCACCTTTCCACGTCTTTGCAGGTTGCTAGTTCCATGAGGGTATCTTCCTGGAAATCGGCTATCCCCGTAATGAAAAGGTGTCGTTCATTTGTGAATTTTTCATAAGCATCCTGGAACTCACTCCTCAAAAACATCGTGGCCTACATGGAGTCTTGATATTATTTTTCCAAATGGCACAGATGCTCCAACTCCTTAAGTGCAGCAACCAGTTCCTTTTCATCTCTCCTTTCCTGATCCAACGTAACATCCGTGATAGCCCTCCCTGCACCAATAAGCTCTGATGTCTTGGCATGTTCTGTGCTTAGCAAATTCTCCTCTGTGGTGATGAAAATAAAGCTATCTAGTGCGATCCTTCTCTTCTTGACTGATATCTTTTCTCTTCCTGTCATAGGTGATCGCCTGTATGTCTGCGACCTCATCAACAAGCTCAGGGATTTGTTGTTCTCCTGAAGTTAGAGTGTTTTATAGGCTCCCAAATGTGTGTATATGTTCTAGGGTTGGTTCTTGGACTTGTTTTGTATGTCCCGATGGCTCAACCTCCATTTGTTGTTCATCGGTTGGTGAGGCATTGGCCAAACTTGAAGAACCAGGGATAGGTTCAATACTTACTTGGTAATCGGTTGTCGAGGTGTCGATCTCTTGCTGTTACACCTCCTCTTTTTGACCACCCAACCCTAACTCATCCCTCGAGCTGTCTTTTGGGGTCCTTGGCAGGTCGAGTAATTCAATGTCTAAGGAACTTTCAACCTCATGGTAACTTTGAATAAGGTATTGAACTAGAGCATCGATACTTGGGGCAGATGATTTATCAGGTTCCTTCTCCTCTGTGATCAGTATCAGATTTATCAGGGAGACCTCTTAACTCTCCTCATCATCATATATGGTTATTATATCAATTAGGGGGTTTGGTACACCTGTTTCTCCTGACATCCTTGATACCTCAGGCTAGGTTGGAATGATTACCGGTGATCTAATCTGTGGTGATGGAACTCTAGGATTTTCCATACCAATGATTTCTTCCAGTTGTATTGGATTTAAGACACTTGTCTCTCCTCTTATTGTGATTGGGTTTTCTGAGGGGATCCTCATCATTTCTATGAGTTTAGGGTCATTTTGTAACTGGTCAATGACTCTATGGGATTATTCTAGTAAAAGCAATCCTCTCCTTTGTGCCTTTGTGGTCTATACTGCTCTGATTTCTTCTCTAACTCTAAGAGCCTCCCTAGCCAAATTCTCTATTGTATCCACCTGTTCATCCATTATCATAGACTTAAACCTGGTCATGTTGAAGTTGGCTTTCCTCTGTACTAACTCCTCCCAATCCTGAGCGAATTCTGTAAAAATATCATCCTCAAACTTGTCATGCGCCTATGGCCAACATGATGACACTTGTGAAGCACATTGAAGGGATAGTCCCTTAGGATCATGCTTTTGAAACCAGCCTATTGCGAACCTAAATTCAAGCTGATTCAACCCTTCTTATTTGGCTTGACCAGTGTCCTTCACTAGATAAAACCCCACATGGAAGTCATAGGGTATGAAATATTGTTTCTTGTCCATGACTAATGTGGCATTATAGCCTTGCAGGATAGTCTGATAACACATTTCTCCTACAATGAGCTGGTCTGGGATGTGAGAAGGGAGTAAATGCAGTTCTTCAGTGGCCCCAAACACCCTAATATAATTTTCATGTTCATCCAGATACCAGTGGCCTACCTTCGATATACTTTTCTTGGTTGTTGTAGACAACCTTGGGAATTCCTTTTTGAATAAAATAAAATATACTCAGGTGATGAATTCATCGCAAATAAGGGTGTAATATTTTTTGTACATGTTCTCCCAAAGTATGTTGAAGTAAACATGAACAGGAATTTCCACAACATGCCATCTTAAATTCATGATGACAAAAAAATTTCTCTCACAATTGACATCACGTAGGTACGAGGCCATATGAAACAAAAGAGATTCTCCTTCTTTCGACATTTGATCCTGCACTATACATGTGCTCAATTTCTTGGAGATGATCACTCCCTAGTTGAAAATACTCCCCGAGATATCCACAGTGTATTCTAGGGGAATCCATGCTTCAAAGAACTTGGAGCAGTCCTTTTCTCCATACATTCTGCATATTAGAGAAATCAAGTAGATGCATTTCTCTCTCAGGTTCATTTTACCATACCAGAAATTACTCTGGTTTTTTAAGTTATTGTCCTCCTTCCACCATGAGGCCATCAACTGGTTGGTATTGTGTAATTCATAGAACTTCACCACAAAGAATGTGTTCATATGCTCCTCTAGGTCCTTGAGCTTGTAGTACTTCTGAAATTCTATCAGGAGAAAAAATTTGACACACCCGCCATTCTCATCATTGATGAGGCACTTCTGAGCATCTGTATGATCGATTATCCAACTCAAAACCTCATTGCATCGGAAAAATGGAGTCCAACAGGATACCATGTGAAAGCACGACCACTGAATGTTTTGGAAAACTTGATCATCGAGTGCCCTTACATCTAGGTCAATGGGTGGGATATACTCTAGGTAATCCTCCCGGTTGATTATGTTGAATAGGTATCCCCACTATGGGAGAATTATTTTGGATCCAATGGTTTCTTTTGTATCACCGAAGACTAGGGGTTGAACGAATTATTTATTCCTCAAGGTTTTAATGACTGGATCCACTCTAGGAGCGTACTCCAACTGCCTCATAGTACCAAGAAAGGAACCCTCACCAATTTCCACCTCAATTAGAGTGGGTGTCATTGACGAGAGTCTGGTCATTGGATTTCTCAGAGACATTTTTTCCTACAGCTAAAACATAGTTAGATACTGTGTAAAAAGCCAACTGTTGATATAAAACAAATTATGCCCACCGAATTGATAAAATTTAACACATACGTCTATTTCTTTTTTAACCTAGTTTGGATGGTCTGAGAAACAACGCAGTCTTGAGACGCTCACTTTGCTTCTTCATATTCTATGGAAATGGAAACTTGTGCACAAAATATAAGTGTTCGAAGTCATTTTCATGATTTAAACAAAGATGAACTTACCTTGTCGCATCAGCCATTCAATTCAAGATATGATTGTGGTTCTGTAAAATATGTAGCCAGATATTCATTACGTTTAAAATTAAATTTTATCGTAGATCGACGGTGCGGGCGCGAGCCATGGATGATTTTAGGGGCTAAATTTCACTCATGGGCTAATTTTCCATGGTTTTTCCAAAAACAATATTCGCTATTTTAAAAATGATTCGCCCAAATTCTATAGGATACAATTATTTTTCCTTAAAAATCGCCAAGATTTTATAAAAACTATATAAAATCCTTAGAAATTTGAATATTTTTACAAAAATATCGTCAAACATTTATAGTTGGCATATGAAGGATTAGTAAGATTCACCAAAGTTTCTACATTTTAAAATAATTTTCCATCCTTAAAATCATCCCTAGCGCGAGCTATAACATGGCCTATTGATGATTTGAAATTGTTGTTGTTCAATCGATGCACGGGGTAGCAATGAATGTGAGGTGAAGAATTAAATGACCTATTAAACGACAAAATCTGATTGTATCTTGTGCTAAAAAAATCCCATCGTTTCACTAGTCTAGTTGGTGGATCGAGGGTCGAGGTTTCTCTTTAAAAAATTTCGTTGATATCTCCTTGCAAAAGATACGACGTCGATCTACCTTTTTGTATAGAGCTGATGTGGAAAAAATGACTCGGAGGTGTGACTAGGATGCAAGGAACCTTAATATGACTTGGGATGAAACTAGATCATACGACACCCCTATGTGACAAATACATGTGGCACTTGAGGCTAGCATCTTCGTTTACTCATGTTATTTGGAATCAAGGAATTTTCCTTAGATAATCGTTCTAACAATATAACCTACCCTACTGACGCCAAAAACTATCAAAGATTGACGATCGATGATCAACTTACCCAAGTGCTCCTAGATTAACTCTCTCAAAAACAAATTGATGCCAGAATTGCATCGGGGATCAATGATCAATGATGTGTCCATGTGGAAATTTTCAGTGATTTAACTCTTCGAGATTTCGCTAACCCCGAACCAACACATCCATTATCAGCTATTAGGGGTCTATCATGTCTCATGTCAACGTTTAGTCCTCTTGTATTCCACCGATGTCGATGGGATTCATTTATCCCCTGAATTTGTGTGGCGAATAACTAATGCAAACTCACTCTTCCTTTTACCGACATCGATGGTGCATCGAAAATTGATGATCATTATTACTATGTGGCCATTTTACTTGCTTGGATTTTGCCGATATCGAAAACAAGCACGCTTGTCAAAATGTTAGTTTCAGATGTTTAGTTAGAATTCCAAGTTATTTTAGACACAAGGTTTCATTTAACAAGTTCAAACAAATCTGATTTTACCTATAAGAGTCATGAAAAATAAATAAACCATCCCTCCATATTGACTTCAATTCAGACAGTAAACAAAAGAAAACAAGTGGTACCCAAATGTGACATAATTTCATAAAATATTTTAGGGTGTGTTGAGTGCTCAACATGTACTTCAACTTACCTTTTAGCCTCTTGAACTTATGATCAAATTCCCAGACTGACTCACCTAGTTTCTTCTTAATCTCTATCATTTCATTCATAATCTGATCCTATGAACTTGGTTTCTGAAATTCATTGATAAATTTATTCTTCACATCGAAGATAGTTGTAGGTTTTCCCAGTGGAATATTTATTGTGAGACCCATATACCATTCTAATGTGAGGTCTCTGAATGTGATTTCCAACTGTGAAACCTTTATATATTTATATGTAATCTACTTAGCTTCCCATATCTTCTCACAATTAGGAAAATTATTTTCTTGGTCATTTTACCTTTCTCCCTGGAACTCTGGTAACCAAATAATGGGATCTTGTCCTACCATTCTGAAGTTTGTTGTACTACCACATCTTCGCGGTGTATATGCTTTATTTCTACTTACTGAACTTATACTTCTTCTTGAGTTTCCAATAGAACCAAATCCTACTAAAATCCTCCTAGCATTAATCACTTGTTTTCTGAACGTTTCTTCTTCTTCAGTTTTCTTAGTCGCACATGGAGTTGTGGGTTCCACACTAATTTGGATGTGGAATGGAGAGCCTTCTTCTACACCGAAACCTTGACCTATGGTTTTAGTCTCACATGTGGATGAAATATTTCCTCAATCTACCATGTTGCACCAAGATCATCAACCTCTTCCTCTTCACTATCCAATCCCTCTCACTTGGTTACTACCCTCTTTTTCCTATTGATCTTATACTGGTAGGGTCATTTGTTGCACGTCACTCCTGCTCTTTCCATTATCTCCTAGGTATGTTCCTCATCCATCATTATAGGTTCCATCTCTTCCTTCTTTTGGCCTCCGTCCAGATCCCTCTCCATATCTCATATCTTTCTTAGTTCTTCCCCTAGCTCCCCCATGCACACAGAGTGATTTAGTTTTCTGATTCCATGGTCATCATGCCTTTATCATGCAATAATATCTTGATCGATGTGTAAAGTGACCTGATGTATACTTCTCTTGGTCCCTTCAAAAATTCTTACTCTACAACAATGTAAGACTTTGCAGTATCAACTGCAAATTCAATAATAAACCTTGCAATAATATTGTCTAACCAAAAATCCAGTATGCGCATGAATTTATTATTAACCATTTCCAACCGTGAAATTTTCTCAATAGTCCACTCTATTGGCCTTGTCTAACTATTTGGATGAGTATCCTTCAACCTAAATAACCACTCCTATAATAACTCTGGAAAACAATAGAAATATGCCTCATGCAAATCAGTAAACACATACCTCTGTAGATACTGGTACAATGTATACCTAGAGATTCTATTATCTTTTTGTGTGAACTCAAGTTGCTTTGTCTCCAACCATCTTTCAATCTCTTGCTTTGTATGGTTCCATGGCCTAAACATCTCCTTCTACCATGACATTATCTTCATCAAATCCCCTCTGATCTGATCTATTGAGTTCCAATTGGTAATGGGAACCATTTGTTGGATGTATGGGTTGAACTAGGTTCTACCTTAGTTCTCCAACAAAACCATAGAAACCATCGACCCCTCTGGTAAACTAGAAGGAAACATTGTGCACAAAGTGCACAATGCAGTCTTACCTGAGATGGCTTATGGGTGATTGCATGAACCAAGCTTCTACAATCATGGAAGGGATGGAACTCATGGGAATGTTAGGCACATTTTACTCTTCTACTTTAGCATTCATCAGAACTATTATTTTACCCATTCAATAACATTCATTCTGCAGAAAACATCATACTATTCTATTGTGCGTTGTAAATAAACTTCAATAGATTCATGGATTCATTTATTTATTCATTCATCATAAATCACATAACACATCAAAGAAAACACACATAGAAACGTTATTTTTTACTGTGGTTCACCCCCCTGGGCTACATCCACAAATATCTTCTACTTATTTATCATTCTTCATCAAATGTCCTATGCTACGTGCATTACATAAAAGGTACAAAAATGATGAGGCTGACTAACGTCTCACCAATCTCCACAACTTGTGATCTGACCCTCTGTTATAATCCATAGGTCTCCATTAACTCCTCAGTTATCCAACCAAAACCTAGTATTGCGACTCAAAACTCAGAACTATTCTCAAAATGGATTCTCTACATACTCAAAAGATAAAGTTATCTTATTTTCCACATAAATCCTCTATTTATATTAAAAGAAAATGTAAAAAACCTTACATCATACTCCAAAACCCTAATTATAAGTGGACTCAACTTGTCCACATTCTAACTGCCTTCACGCACTAATTGACAATTTCATCGCACTAATTTTCCTTTGTTCCCATTGCATGCTACTTCCTTGGTCCATTCTTCCTCATTTGTTGCATTGTATCTCGAACCTTACCCCAAAATTTCCTACTCCAATAATGATTTTTACATGGTTCTCCCATCCTTGCTTTGGGAAGCTTACCATTTCTTTGTCATCTTCTATGTGATATTCATTATATTCTATATTTCTCTTCATATGCCCCACTTTCTATTAGATTAGTGTAGCTGGAATCCATGTAGATATATTTGTTGGTTTCCCCAAATCCCATGGAACCATTTTTTGTAGTTTCCATGCTTGTGGTTGAATATGCAATGAATTTTGTTGTTACACTCGCAATCCCTCTTGAAGAATTTCATTTATTGGTTTGTATTTCCATTCACTTTAAATATATTTGTTTCCATGTATGTTTATAATGAATTCAAGGAGTTTTTCCTAAATAAGCCCTTGATTGTGTGCATTTCCACAGTCAGTTGTTGTTCCCCCCCTCATGCTCAAATTCAACAAATGTTATTTTTGTTAGTTGTGTTGGTATATGTGAAGGAATATCTCTATACATGGAAGTTGTGGGGACCCACCCTAATTTCCCAACATAATCATTTGAAAATAATCTACACAGAATCTTTGTCTAAGTTCGTAGAACACCTAAATAAAATAAAGTGATTCATATTTAAGGCTTCCTTCTAGGAGAAGAAACTGAAGCAACAAAGCCCTAATATAATAGGCCTTTTGTTAAATCATTACATCAATAACTTCATCCTCGCTTGGAGATTCTTATAGAACCAAATCGATAGATTCCAAATATGTAATATTTTTATAGAAATATTATTGTTTTCTTCTTTATAAAAAAATTATGTCGGATAACATAATTTCAAATATAAGTGCCTATTGTTTATGCTATAAATTTTGATTTTATCAACCATTCAACTTTTTTCTTTTTAAATTATAAAACCCTCAAGTAATATTCATTCACTCAACATCATAATTTCCAAACTTTTCTAATTTTATTAATTCAAAAAGTCTAAGAATAACATTTGTTTTTTGAAAAAACAGTGATGCACTAGTATAAATTATTCTCAACATGTTTACAATTTTTTATTGTGAAAATCATCCTTATTTCCTTAAGATACTACAATGACATAGACATATACATTATAGTTAATAGAAAAAAATAAAAAATCATTATTAGAAAATATCTACTTTCAAATACATATACATTATTTTTATAAATAAATTTATATTTTCCTAAATCTAATTTCACTATGTTCAAATTCATTATGATGATGATGATGATGGTGGTGGTGGTGGTGGTGGTGGTGGTTAACATCCACTACGACCAAAACTGGTCAATCGAGCCTTAAGAAAGGTAAGATATTACTTAGATTTATTTATAATGTTATTTTGATGCTCAAAAAACATTAGGGGAAGCGTTCCAAGATGACTATAGTTTTGATGAATTAAAAGGTTAGGAAGGTTGGTATTATGGCATATATTTTGAAATTGAGATCTAATTTGGGTATATGAAGGGCACTCCAAGAGAAATTTGTTTTCATATTCAACCTTCTTCATGTGAAAAAGGTGACATATTCTTTCATTACATGGTGTTTTGGGGATTGTCCAACACCCAGTCTCACTATGTAGCTCATGAGAAATAGTTCTAATTTTAGCAATATTGATTATCTTTTTAACACTAGTCAAAACAAAGAGATACTTTTGATATTCAATATTAGGGTTAACCACCTCCTTATAATATCTTTATTTTATTTTATCCTCTAATTATTTACCGAACTGTAGATTCTTCTTAAAGTTATCTTAAACAATATTTTTAATATCATCGGTATTCTGCAAAATAACTTATTCTATTCCCCAATTATTTATCAAAGACTTGACATCATTATGCCATCCCCTCTTGAGTTGTTGGTGATTTTGGATAGAGTCAGAAGCAATTTTGTGGAGTCTCTTGTTATCCATTTTTTTAATCTTGTTATTTTACATTAAGTACCTAATCATAGTTGTTCTCTCAATGGGGGAAATAATTACTTCTATGAAGAGGATATTATATGGTGTATTGCCTTTAATTTGAGATTATAAGTTACAAAATTCTTTTGGATCTATTCTATCTTTCTCCAAGATTCTCGAGAGATACTAAATCCCCCACACTTCATATCCTTACAATATAACATGAGTGAAAAGAGTCTCAGAGAGGATCTTGTTCTTATCCCATAGCCAAAGGTCTGCTAATTTACAATTATTTCAATCCCATAATAATCTTTCCACCCTCCATTTATCATTTTCTCAATGTTATAGTTCCAATTGATCTTGTGATGAATACAAATTACAAAATACTTGTATGAAGGCACTTCCTCCAAGGTATTTTTGTCATATATGAAAGTATCATAGGTGTAACATCCCCATTTTAATCCCCATAAATTTTAATGTAATTGTATAAATGTGATTTAGGCTAGTGAGTTGATATGTTTGGGGTAAAGAAACCACATTGATTAATATGGATGAGCATGGAATTGTATATTATGTAAATCAAACTTATTAATAAATAATGATCATTGGTTGCAATAAGAGAGGGATGATAACGATGGGGGGATATGATTCCATAAGACAGGGGGGTAAAGGGGGATCTAAGAGGAAAAACCATGTCATTTTCTTGAGTTAATGCATCTTTACCTTCTATTTTTACCTTCTAAAAGCATGGGGTTGAAGTACAATCAACATTGGGGAGTGTGAGAGTCAACATGCATGGGATAAAAGGAAATTTGTATGAAAAAGGAGGAGATTTTTTACATGTTGATTTTAGGCACTAGGAGAGGAGCCGAGTGCTGAAAAAGAGCACCAACCATTGTTGGACTATGTTTATGTTGAAAAAGTGGCAGGTGTGCCTGTAAAAATGGGTTTTGTTCCTATAG
>JZKD02S0522006.1:0-16717 GCA_000966675.3 Picea glauca | reverse complement strand
TATATAGATAGATAGATAGATAGATAGATAGATAGATAGATAGATAGATAGATAGATAGATAGATAGATAGATAGATAGATAGATAGATAGATATAGATATAGATATAGATATAGTTATAGATATAGATATAGATATTCCCACAAGTATCACTTAGACCTAGATTTTATTTTCCTAGGCTAGGCGACATTTTATTAGGGAAATTGTAGTAAATCTTTCTTATCACATTGTTCATTCTAAGGCCATCTAGGTTTATTCACTTATTAGTTAACAACACGACATGCCCTTCAAGACACACTAAGTGCTCCAAGGGTGCCACTTGCCTCATTATGTTTCCCTTGTGCGACATTCCCTTCAAGATGCAATACATGCTCCAAGGGTGCCACTCGCCTCTTTCCATTTTTCTTGCGCGACGTGCCCTTCAGGACACACTCTATTCTCCAAGGGTCCCACTCGCCTCTTGACTAGCCTGGTAGACATCAAAACCCCCTAGAGTCAATAATCTGTTAGGTGATCTTGTGGGAGAATAAGGGCCTCTAAGAAATAAGGCCACTGCCTTATTGCACGCCCCTTAGAATCATCGTGAGCTACTGTCGCAGTAAGCCCTCATGGCACCGTGGGTATTCTCGAACTAGGTAATTGTTAACCTATAGTTCGAGCCATGACGGAAGTACTAATATACTGTGGCAGGGTTGTTTTCCACACCTCTCCCTCGACATCTCTGGTTATCGTGTGTGACCCCTCTACTCCACATGTGATTCTGGTCGACAAGCTATTGTTAGCCTGCATCATCAAAGAATCATGTCAGAAATAATATCCATAATCATATCATCTAATCAGATGCACAAATGTCATATATACAACAATCAAACCCTAATAGTCCACTCCCCGACTCGATCCAAAGTCCAAGGGGTTTCATTGATGCCTCTGCATCCTCGAGGTCCAAAATCCTGCACACTCAGGAAAATCGAGTCAATAGCACCTGTCTATGTCAATACAACAAAATAACATGTCATCAATCCATAACACCTCATAATCATAATCAAATGTCCAATAGTATAATAATATGGATCACTTGCAAGCAAGTGTCCTCAAAGAATAAGTTCACTCAGTGCACGAAAGTGCGGGATGTTACATGATCTCGGTGTTGGGAAGCAATATTTTTTTCGTCCTCTCGTCTAAGATGGAGTTGTTGATGACTTTCTTCATTTCTCTTGTGATCTTTTTAATGGGGTTATTCGATATCTTTCTATAACTACCACATGATATTTCTTCATTCATTTTTGTGATGTAATATTCTTGATTAATGATAACCATGGCACCACCCTTATCGGCTCTGAGAATTACTATTTTTTTTTTGTTTCAGAGGTTATTTAATGCTAGGTGTTCTTCTCTGTTGATGTTGCTTCTTGGAGGTTTTGATTTTCTGAGGATAATTGCATAGTCCTATCTAATTGGGTCCTTATCTTCATCTGCTAAGGTTTTAATGTTTTATTCTATGCAACAAATGAGGTTATCAACTGGCATGGAGGAGGGGGAGACCACGAAATTTAAACCCTTTTCGAGCATGCTCAGTTCAAAATTGTCCAGTTCATGGGAGGAAAGGTTCACTACTTTCTTCGCGTTGTTTTTGTACACACTATATTTATTGTTGAGTAGTCGTTCGTGCTTCATACCTTTCCTGGCATGAGTTTTTCTATTCACGTTTTCAGCCTTCAAAGCAGTCTGTGCATCTATAATTTTCCACAGTATCGAGTGTAAGGCGTGAGCGATCTTTAGGTGGACTTGGAGGGAAATTTTCAAC
Organism: Picea glauca; assembly: GCA_000966675.3. Taxonomy (NCBI): domain Eukaryota; kingdom Viridiplantae; phylum Streptophyta; class Pinopsida; order Pinales; family Pinaceae; genus Picea; species Picea glauca. The sequence goes on along the minus strand of JZKD02S0522006.1, from coordinate 14,914 downwards.
AGGGAATCAAGTGCGCATCTGTTCTTTCTAATCTCTCCCCTAACTATGGATTTACCTAATGTGTAGAAGTTCATTTTATTCCATTTTCTCTTGATATTATGCTAAATGCAAGCAAATTTAGGTAAGACGCTATTACTTAGGAGTTCAACATAGCTCCAAGTTATAGGTTCATGTTTGTATTTATTTCCATTTACAAGTTATCCATTTATACCCTTAATATTCAACCAGTCAAGGAGATTGGTGAGGCCATTTGAGATGACATTTACAAAAATTTCCTTTATGTCACATGTATTTTAGCTTTAAGATTCTAATCACTTAGGCCCACAAGTTTTTATTGGTAAGGGGAATTTGATGCAAGAGCATTGTTGATAGGAGAAAAGGCATTTGTTCATCTAGGCACAAAAGGAGAGTATGTGCGAACATGTGTTAGATTTGATGTATGTGTGCAAGGTAGAAATGAGTAGGATCCAAATAAGATATGTAGGGGGAAGTCAACACAAATGAAGGTTGGGCAAGGCATAACTAAGGATGTTGCATAATAAATAGGTTCAAGGGTAGGATGCATAGAAGAAGGTTTCGCACATGAAGGTGTGCAATGTAGTTGAAGGGATTCACGAGGAATACCAATAGTAATTTATAAAACCATCAAGAAGGAAGCTTTTACAACGTACATATGGATGTGTTAGTTATATGTTAGTGGTGGAGACATATATAAAGGTGCAATATAGCTTGAAGTATATTAGTTTGGATGGAATCATTAATGAGGATACTCATACAAGATTACTTTATTTATATGTAAAAAATAATAATGATGATAATCGAAGAATCTATAACTAATCTGATCAAAGTAACTAACTTTTGAGAAAGAAAACATGATGAACTTACCTGAGGTCCTATGTTTGAAGTAGATCCACAGCTTGAAGTGCCTTCACTTATTCTTGATTTCTTTTTTTGAAACCTGCAAAAACTTGTGCACACAAGACTACAAGAAAAATTATTTATACTGATAACTAACTAATCAACTTGATATAATGTAGAAAGATTCATTACAATCAGTATTCTAAACATTTAAGCATTCAAAAATGATTAATCACATATCACAAACACTATATATCGAAGGAATGTGCATCTCAGATGTGACAGCCTGAATAAGCTCCTTCTGATCTTGGAGCAAACCTCCCTCGATCTGAAGGAGCAACAACAAAGTCAAAATTGACTATGTTGTTGCTCTGTTGGATCGTGAGAGGTTTTCTCCAAGAATAAATGGCTCCAATATTTTTTTCTCTACTAAACAGAGCTAACCACATGAAGGTGGAAGCTCCTATGCCCCCCCCTCCTAACATCGCTCTCAATTCCCCAATACCCAATCTATATTCTAATAAAAACTGTGCATTAAAAATATTTAAAAGTGATAAAAAGTGATTGTAAATCTATAAATGAGGTTTATCATTCAAATGCATATGTCATAAAAAAGAGTTTTTATAAATGAGATTTATCATCCAAAATATGTTACAAATATACTAGCTATATAATATACATCGATCTATCTTATAAAATTATTATACATCATAAATTTATTTTAGTCATCTTTAGTTTTCTAGTCCAGTTCTTAAGTAAGTCATCAGCCTCCATGCCTTTGTTTTCTAAGGGCTCTTCAATAGCTGATGTTGCTTCAGTCCTCTCACATCGAGCATGCCTAGTCTCATACCGACGGCATGGAGGTTGATTTGAGGGGTCATCACCTACAAAAAAAAAAACATTAAATTTATATGGCTAATTTTTAAATATCATTGAAGTAGTTCATTAATATTAGAAAAAATGTTTGTAATGTAATTATTTACCTCGTCCACTAGTGGGCACCATTGGAATTGTTTCCCTGTACTCTTGATCTTCAGGTCGAGGAAGCTCAACTATGACATTCTTTGACATTGAAATGACAAAATCTATAAGGAAAAAACCATAAATGTATAAGTAATAAAAATTAGAACTACAAAATTTATTAGTACAAAATTTTCAAGTATATGATTAATATAAAGTCATTTTACTGTCATGGACCTTAGTCACAGGAACATCGTCGGGTTGCAACCCACTAGGATGGGGATTCTTGGGAGTACCATGATCTTTTGTTTGCGCTGCACTCTCAACGCATTGTTGTCCAGTACTAATTTTTTCATCGATAGTGTTTCTCCCCTGATTAAAACAATGTAAGACATTAAAGTTATGGATGGTATCAAACATTTATGTATTTTATAAGTAATGAAAGGTTAATGTGGGATGATTTATATTTACCTTATCCCACAAACTGGATCTTGGGGTCTTCCCCATGCTTTTCCTATGATCAATGATAACTTTATAGCCATATTTGTAACCAATTCAGAGGTCTTCCTCTGTGGTTTCAATTCCAAATTCATTGTCGTGCATTGCATAATATTATGTATTTTTAATGTTATTGAGTGCAATTACCTGAAAGTTGTAAGGTGATACAAATAATATTGTTAATATGTTTGGGATCTTACGATTCGTGACTGTAACCTCAAGTGGCTGCCCTGGCCTAGCCTGTGTTGGCCATGTTTGGGAATCCTTGCTATGGTTGCCTTCAAAGTGTCAGGAATCCCATCATCAAAAGTTTCAAGTATTTTATATACCACACTTTTATTTAGATGTAAATAAAATTAAAGGCATTGAAATCAAAATATTGTAATTTACCTTGGGGTACCAGTTATTTGTTCTATTATTTTTCTTAATTTCTTTTATTTTTCATCATCAATGAGCACCTTCCACTCCCTCTCTAGAATCGATGGAGGGAACTCATACCTAGGGTTGACTCTCAAGTTTCATCTATACACATCCCTCGTATATTTTAAATATTATCCCATTGCAGAGGAGACTGCATTTTTATTGAAGGTCTCTACTCCAAAGAGACCTTCAAGATAATCCAAAAGTTTGTTTTTGAGGTTGGAATTCTGGAAATTCCACCTCGTGCGTACGGTTTCCCCAAAAATCAACAAGGCATTTCTCTTTAGGTGCCTATAAAAAGGGTCGTTTCCTACATACAAAAATATATAATCAATACATAAAAAAAAATCACTTTAAATTATGGTTATTACCTGATATGTCCTAAGTTGTGGCATAACCATATTAGTCCTTTCTATGATGTATGGAGTTTGATTTGCACGGTTTAACAAGAGAGAAAGTTCCTTGTTCACTTTAATAATATTATTTTTAATCATTACCATTGGATAAGGAGATAAATACAAATCCTCCTCATGAGGGGAATCATGATCATCATGGCCTATAGACTACATATTTCAATAAAATCAATGTTACTTCAATTATATAAACAAATGAAATAACTAATCGTCACACAAATAAAATTATATAAACAAACAATAAAATTTATGTAGAATCAAAGTCAAATTTGTTAATCGTTTACATGTTCTGTGGCTGCCCCTTTTCCACGATCATCCTGCCACATTATAATATAATTAGAAACCCAAAACATTTAAAAAATTGTTAACGATAACAAAAAATTGATTTCCTCACAAATAAAATTATATAAATAAACAATAAAATTCGCATTAAGTGTAAATCAAAATTGTTAATCATTTACATGTTCTGCGGCTGGCACTTTTCCACGATTAACCTCCCACATTATTATAAAATTTGGACCATAACATATTTTAGACATTGTTAAAGATACAAAAAATATAATGCAATAAGTATAGGTTTCTTAAAGAGGTGTTGCATAAGTACCTGCACACAATTAGTCGATGTTTATATTCTATTCAAATGGTAATCCATTAATAACTCTTCCCAAGGAGCTATCTTTTTTATCACACACATGACTACCTGATTCCCTTCCCATTCCTCATATATGTAATTCAATTGCTTATTTTTTGTCCTAGGTCATGTGTTGTTTATAAACCTTGTGATATTACCAGAAGCTTTAGGCCTTCCATCAATATAAATAGTGGCTCCCTTATTTTTATCGTTGTTTAATAGTTGTATATAATTTGTGGTGAGTGTGTATCTTCACATACCTCGCATGTACTAGACCACCCACATCCAATTGTTATAATTGTAACATGGTCTGACATAGTCCATCAATTCAATTACTATATTGTATTTTACAATTATTCCATCCATGAAAAATAGTCCCATGCCATGTAGGGAGGATGGTGTAATGTGATACGTCATATTGTTGACAATGAAGTCAGTGTATAACGGAGGCAGTTACTTAGGTACCCATTGTTTCACCAGATGCTTATACTTGAGTGGCACCTCTATGTCTCCTATGCTCTCATCATCATAAGAGCATGATCTTGCTTCGGCAAGAAAAAATTCCATGCATCTACATAATTTTCTTCTGACCTTTTCACCTCTGGTGGTCCTTGTTTGTGTATCGTATGATCTACTATATGCATTCACATCTCCCTCGAATATTTTTCCCGATCTTCCCTCACTCGAGGAAGAAATATCTGGAATGTACCTATTTGGTTGTACCTTCAGTCAATCGAAACAGATATTATGTTAGCCATGATTGTAAGAATATAGTGAGATATCTAAAATGATACAATGAAATCATCAGTACCTCTCCTAATTGACTTAACCACATTGGAACTTTGCTAAGCGATTAACGAAGTTTTTTTTTGTTTTCTATCAAAGGTCCTTTATTTCAAACTTAGTTTTATTCTAACTTTGAGTGAAAAAAATTGGGTTCAAAATCCCCTAAGTGGACGTGGAAGAGTTCAAGTGCAAGTCACTTTATTAATATATGAATATAATACAATGATTAAAGGATTAAACTATGCCAAGATAGGAGGATTTTAAAATTAAAAAGGGAATTCTTAATCTATCTATGTAATATGCAAGGAGAAGGCGAATATTCTTGTAAACAGGTCATTCACAATTATGAGTAAGTTGGATGATAACAACTTTTTCATCACTTGGATTGATAGCCTAAAATTATGAGGTGGGAAATTTGATTATGATCCCTAAAATAATTTTTTAGGCCCTAATGGTTATCCTTGGACCATGGTCAAGTCCCTACTACCAATCCCTAGTGTGAAAAACCTCTTAATGGCGTCCATATGTGCTTGTGGGGTAAAAATTACAACTACATGTCTTGTGTGATGGTTTCAAATCCTATACATGGTCCATGAACCATAAAAGCATCTTTTAGTACCTAAGACATGATTGGTATTTATTCTTGGTGCTTTGAGTCATTGTTCATGGAATAGATATTGAAATATTTATATATTAATTGAGGCCCATTATTTCCTCCTATTACCATGGTCAAGACCTTGAGACCCATCCATGGTGCACAAAACCTTCTAATGGCACCCATATCTCAATAAAAGGNGCGACGTTCCCTTCAGGATGCACTACATGCTCCAAGGGTGCCACTCGCCTCTTTCCATTTTTCTTGCGTGACGTGCCCTTCAGGACACACTCTTTGCTCCAAGGGTCCCACTCGCCTCTTGACTGGCCTGGTAGACATCAAAACCCCCTAGAGTCAATACTCCGTCAGGTGATCTTGTGGGAGACTAAGGGCCTCTAAGGAATAAGGCCACTGCCTTATTGCACGCCCCTTAGAATCATCATGAGTTGTTGTCGCAGTAAGCCCTCACAGCACCGTGGGTCTTCTCGAACTAGGTAATTGTTAACCTACAGTTCGAGCCACGACATGAGTGCTAATAGGCTGTGGCAGGGTTGTTTTCCACACCTCTCCCTTGACATCTCTGGTTATCGTGTGTGACCCCTCTACTCCACATGTGAGTCTGGTCGACAAGCTATTGTTAGCCTGCATCATCAATGAATCATGTCAGAAATAATATTCATAATCATATCATCTAATCAGATGCACAAATGTCATATATACAACAATCAAACTCCAATAGTCCACTCCCCGACTCGATCCGGAGTCCAAGGGGTTTCATCGATGCCTCTGCATCCTCGAGGTCCAAAATCTTGCACACTCAGGAAAACCGAGTCAATAACACCTCTCTATGTCAATACAGCAAAATAATATGTCATCAATCCATAACGCCTCATAATCATAATCAAATGGCCAATAGTATAATAATCTGGATCACTTGCAAGCAAGTGTCCTCAAAGAATAAGTTCGCTCAGTGCACGCAAGAGAGGGATGTTACATGATCTCGGTGTTGGGAAGCAATATTTTTTTTGTCCTCTCATCTAAGATGGAGTTGTTGATGACTTTCTTCATTTCTCTTGTGATCTTTTTAATGGGGTTATTCGATATCTTTCTATAACTACCACATGATAGTTGTTCATTCATTTTTTTGATGTAATTTTCTTGATTAATGATAACCATGGCACCACCCTTATCGGCTCTGAGAATTACTAATTTTTTGTTGTTTCATAGGTTATTTAATGCTAGGTGTTCTTCTCTGCTGATGTTGCTTCTTGGAGGTTTTGATTTTCTGAGGATAATTGCATAGTCCTATCTAATTGGGTCCTTATCTTCATCCACTAAGGTTTTAATGTTTTGTTCTATGCAACAAATGAGGTTATCAACTGGCATGGAGGAGGGGGAGACCACGAAATTTAAACCCTGTTCGAGCACGTCCAGTTCGGAATTGTCCAGTTCATGGGAGGAAAGGTTCACTACTTTCTTCACATTGTTGTTGTACACGCTATATTTATTGTTGAGTAGTCGTTCGAGCTTCATACCTTGCCTGGCACGAGTTGTTCTATTCACATTTTCAGCCTTCAAAGCAGTCTACGCATCTATAATTTTCCACAGTATCGAGTGTATGGCATGAGCGATCTTCAGGTGGACTTCGAGGGAAATTTTCGACAGGGAATCAAGTGCGCATCTATTCTTTCTAATCTCTCCCCTAACTATGGATTTACCTAATGTGTAGAAGTTCATTTTATTCCATTTTATCTTGATATTATGCTCAATGCAAGTGAATTTAGGTAAGACGTTATTACTTAGGAGTTCAACATAGCTCCAAGTTATAGGTTCATGTTTGTATTTATTTCCATTTACAAGTTATCCATTTATACCCTTAATATTCAACCAGTCAAGGAGATTGGTGAGGCCATTTGAGATGACATTTACAAAAATTTCCTTTATGTCACATGTATTTTAGCTTTAAGATTCTAATCACTTAGGCCCACAAGTTTTTATTGGTAAGGGGAATTTGATGCAAGAGCATTGTTGATAGGAGAAAAGGCATTTGTTCATCTAGGCACAAAAGGAGAGTATGTGCGAACATGTGTTAGATTTGATGTATGTGTGCAAGGTAGAAATGAGTAGGATCCAAATAAGATATGTAGGGGGAAGTCAACACAAATGAAGGTTGGGCAAGGCATAACTAAGGATGTTGCATAATAAATAGGTTCAAGGGTAGGATGCATAGAAGAAGGTTTCGCACATGAAGGTGTGCAATGTAGTTGAAGGGATTCACGAGGAATACCAATAGTAATTTATAAAACCATCAAGAAGGAAGCTTTTACAACGTACATATGGATGTGTTAGTTATATGTTAGTGGTGGAGACATATATAAAGGTGCAATATAGCTTGAAGTATATTAGTTTGGATGGAATCATTAATGAGGATACTCATACAAGATTACTTTATTTATATGTAAAAAATAATAATGATGATAATCGAAGAATCTATAACTAATCTGATCAAAGTAACTAACTTTTGAGAAAGAAAACATGATGAACTTACCTGAGGTCCTATGTTTGAAGTAGATCCACAGCTTGAAGTGCCTTCACTTATTCTTGATTTCTTTTTTTGAAACCTGCAAAAACTTGTGCACACAAGACTACAAGAAAAATTATTTATACTGATAACTAACTAATCAACTTGATATAATGTAGAAAGATTCATTACAATCAGTATTCTAAACATTTAAGCATTCAAAAATGATTAATCACATATCACAAACACTATATATCGAAGGAATGTGCATCTCAGATGTGACAGCCTGAATAAGCTCCTTCTGATCTTGGAGCAAACCTCCCTCGATCTGAAGGAGCAACAACAAAGTCAAAATTGACTATGTTGTTGCTCTGTTGGATCGTGAGAGGTTTTCTCCAAGAATAAATGGCTCCAATATTTTTTTCTCTACTAAACAGAGCTAACCACATGAAGGTGGAAGCTCCTATGCCCCCCCCTCCTAACATCGCTCTCAATTCCCCAATACCCAATCTATATTCTAATAAAAACTGTGCATTAAAAATATTTAAAAGTGATAAAAAGTGATTGTAAATCTATAAATGAGGTTTATCATTCAAATGCATATGTCATAAAAAAGAGTTTTTATAAATGAGATTTATCATCCAAAATATGTTACAAATATACTAGCTATATAATATACATCGATCTATCTTATAAAATTATTATACATCATAAATTTATTTTAGTCATCTTTAGTTTTCTAGTCCAGTTCTTAAGTAAGTCATCAGCCTCCATGCCTTTGTTTTCTAAGGGCTCTTCAATAGCTGATGTTGCTTCAGTCCTCTCACATCGAGCATGCCTAGTCTCATACCGACGGCATGGAGGTTGATTTGAGGGGTCATCACCTACAAAAAAAAAAACATTAAATTTATATGGCTAATTTTTAAATATCATTGAAGTAGTTCATTAATATTAGAAAAAATGTTTGTAATGTAATTATTTACCTCGTCCACTAGTGGGCACCATTGGAATTGTTTCCCTGTACTCTTGATCTTCAGGTCGAGGAAGCTCAACTATGACATTCTTTGACATTGAAATGACAAAATCTATAAGGAAAAAACCATAAATGTATAAGTAATAAAAATTAGAACTACAAAATTTATTAGTACAAAATTTTCAAGTATATGATTAATATAAAGTCATTTTACTGTCATGGACCTTAGTCACAGGAACATCGTCGGGTTGCAACCCACTAGGATGGGGATTCTTGGGAGTACCATGATCTTTTGTTTGCGCTGCACTCTCAACGCATTGTTGTCCAGTACTAATTTTTTCATCGATAGTGTTTCTCCCCTGATTAAAACAATGTAAGACATTAAAGTTATGGATGGTATCAAACATTTATGTATTTTATAAGTAATGAAAGGTTAATGTGGGATGATTTATATTTACCTTATCCCACAAACTGGATCTTGGGGTCTTCCCCATGCTTTTCCTATGATCAATGATAACTTTATAGCCATATTTGTAACCAATTCAGAGGTCTTCCTCTGTGGTTTCAATTCCAAATTCATTGTCGTGCATTGCATAATATTATGTATTTTTAATGTTATTGAGTGCAATTACCTGAAAGTTGTAAGGTGATACAAATAATATTGTTAATATGTTTGGGATCTTACGATTCGTGACTGTAACCTCAAGTGGCTGCCCTGGCCTAGCCTGTGTTGGCCATGTTTGGGAATCCTTGCTATGGTTGCCTTCAAAGTGTCAGGAATCCCATCATCAAAAGTTTCAAGTATTTTATATACCACACTTTTATTTAGATGTAAATAAAATTAAAGGCATTGAAATCAAAATATTGTAATTTACCTTGGGGTACCAGTTATTTGTTCTATTATTTTTCTTAATTTCTTTTATTTTTCATCATCAATGAGCACCTTCCACTCCCTCTCTAGAATCGATGGAGGGAACTCATACCTAGGGTTGACTCTCAAGTTTCATCTATACACATCCCTCGTATATTTTAAATATTATCCCATTGCAGAGGAGACTGCATTTTTATTGAAGGTCTCTACTCCAAAGAGACCTTCAAGATAATCCAAAAGTTTGTTTTTGAGGTTGGAATTCTGGAAATTCCACCTCGTGCGTACGGTTTCCCCAAAAATCAACAAGGCATTTCTCTTTAGGTGCCTATAAAAAGGGTCGTTTCCTACATACAAAAATATATAATCAATACATAAAAAAAAATCACTTTAAATTATGGTTATTACCTGATATGTCCTAAGTTGTGGCATAACCATATTAGTCCTTTCTATGATGTATGGAGTTTGATTTGCACGGTTTAACAAGAGAGAAAGTTCCTTGTTCACTTTAATAATATTATTTTTAATCATTACCATTGGATAAGGAGATAAATACAAATCCTCCTCATGAGGGGAATCATGATCATCATGGCCTATAGACTACATATTTCAATAAAATCAATGTTACTTCAATTATATAAACAAATGAAATAACTAATCGTCACACAAATAAAATTATATAAACAAACAATAAAATTTATGTAGAATCAAAGTCAAATTTGTTAATCGTTTACATGTTCTGTGGCTGCCCCTTTTCCACGATCATCCTGCCACATTATAATATAATTAGAAACCCAAAACATTTAAAAAATTGTTAACGATAACAAAAAATTGATTTCCTCACAAATAAAATTATATAAATAAACAATAAAATTCGCATTAAGTGTAAATCAAAATTGTTAATCATTTACATGTTCTGCGGCTGGCACTTTTCCACGATTAACCTCCCACATTATTATAAAATTTGGACCATAACATATTTTAGACATTGTTAAAGATACAAAAAATATAATGCAATAAGTATAGGTTTCTTAAAGAGGTGTTGCATAAGTACCTGCACACAATTAGTCGATGTTTATATTCTATTCAAATGGTAATCCATTAATAACTCTTCCCAAGGAGCTATCTTTTTTATCACACACATGACTACCTGATTCCCTTCCCATTCCTCATATATGTAATTCAATTGCTTATTTTTTGTCCTAGGTCATGTGTTGTTTATAAACCTTGTGATATTACCAGAAGCTTTAGGCCTTCCATCAATATAAATAGTGGCTCCCTTATTTTTATCGTTGTTTAATAGTTGTATATAATTTGTGGTGAGTGTGTATCTTCACATACCTCGCATGTACTAGACCACCCACATCCAATTGTTATAATTGTAACATGGTCTGACATAGTCCATCAATTCAATTACTATATTGTATTTTACAATTATTCCATCCATGAAAAATAGTCCCATGCCATGTAGGGAGGATGGTGTAATGTGATACGTCATATTGTTGACAATGAAGTCAGTGTATAACGGAGGCAGTTACTTAGGTACCCATTGTTTCACCAGATGCTTATACTTGAGTGGCACCTCTATGTCTCCTATGCTCTCATCATCATAAGAGCATGATCTTGCTTCGGCAAGAAAAAATTCCATGCATCTACATAATTTTCTTCTGACCTTTTCACCTCTGGTGGTCCTTGTTTGTGTATCGTATGATCTACTATATGCATTCACATCTCCCTCGAATATTTTTCCCGATCTTCCCTCACTCGAGGAAGAAATATCTGGAATGTACCTATTTGGTTGTACCTTCAGTCAATCGAAACAGATATTATGTTAGCCATGATTGTAAGAATATAGTGAGATATCTAAAATGATACAATGAAATCATCAGTACCTCTCCTAATTGACTTAACCACATTGGAACTTTGCTAAGCGATTAACGAAGTTTTTTTTTGTTTTCTATCAAAGGTCCTTTATTTCAAACTTAGTTTTATTCTAACTTTGAGTGAAAAAAATTGGGTTCAAAATCCCCTAAGTGGACGTGGAAGAGTTCAAGTGCAAGTCACTTTATTAATATATGAATATAATACAATGATTAAAGGATTAAACTATGCCAAGATAGGAGGATTTTAAAATTAAAAAGGGAATTCTTAATCTATCTATGTAATATGCAAGGAGAAGGCGAATATTCTTGTAAACAGGTCATTCACAATTATGAGTAAGTTGGATGATAACAACTTTTTCATCACTTGGATTGATAGCCTAAAATTATGAGGTGGGAAATTTGATTATGATCCCTAAAATAATTTTTTAGGCCCTAATGGTTATCCTTGGACCATGGTCAAGTCCCTACTACCAATCCCTAGTGTGAAAAACCTCTTAATGGCGTCCATATGTGCTTGTGGGGTAAAAATTACAACTACATGTCTTGTGTGATGGTTTCAAATCCTATACATGGTCCATGAACCATAAAAGCATCTTTTAGTACCTAAGACATGATTGGTATTTATTCTTGGTGCTTTGAGTCATTGTTCATGGAATAGATATTGAAATATTTATATATTAATTGAGGCCCATTATTTCCTCCTATTACCATGGTCAAGACCTTGAGACCCATCCATGGTGCACAAAACCTTCTAATGGCACCCATATCTCAATAAAAGGAAAAACATCCCCTCTAAAGGCCCTCTATAGAAGTTCAAGGGTATTTTCATGGTTAATCCTCTTTAAAATCTTTATTACTCTCTTAATATCCTTTATTTTCTTCCATGACCATTGTTTAGGTCTTAAGACCCATCCATTATGTCTTTTTAAAACTTTCTAATAGCTCCCATATCTCATTTGGGGGTCAAATATTCCATATAGAGGGTTTTTGTGGTGGATCAAAGTGTCATTCATGGAGTATAAGACCTAGAAGATTAATTTAGATCCTACAATCATTTTTTTCCTTTATTGACCATCATCAAGGCCTTAAGACCCATGCATGGTACACAAAATATCTTAATGATGACCATATATCACCAAGAGGCCAATGATATCGGTTTGCATGGTGTTTTGAGGCATAATTTAGGAACCAAGGCCATAGAATATTAATTTTGGGTCGAATACTAGAGATTGTCTCTTGTTTGTAAAACCTCTTAATGGTACCCATATCTTATTGAAGGACAAAGGTACTTTCTAAAGGTTTTTGTGGGTTTGAGGAATATTTCCCATAAGAACTATAAGATTCATTTAGGAATTAATGACCTTGTTTTCCTTCCCCAATCATGGTTAAGGCCTTGATACCTATCCCTATTACACAAAAAGTCCTAATGGCACCCTTATCCCACTAATATGAAAAAGATACATTTTAGACAACTTGTGTTGTAATTCAAGGCCTTGATCATTTTCCACTAGCCCAAAAATATTCTTTTAGGGTTTAATTCCCAATATTTCTCCCCCAACTATGGCTAAGTCCTTGAAATGCATAATTGATGCACAAATATCATAATGATTCTCATATCTCACTTAAAGGACAATGATGACCTATATACAAAATGCTATATGGATTATGGCGTTTTTCATGGCTCTTGATTCCTAAAGGATTCATCTAGGGTGAAAGGGCCCTATTTTCCTCCCTCAACCATGACCAATACCAACTTAAGACCCATCCCTATCATGTAAGACCTCATAATGGTACCTATATTACACTTGGGGATAAATATCACCTCTAAAGGTCCTTTGTCATGGTTTTCACTCATGTTCATGGACAATGACCCACATAGATCCCTTTATGGTGTAAGGAACTTATTTTCATCCCTTGGCTATGGTTAAGGAATTGAGACCCATCCCTACTATACAAAAACTCTTGGTTGCATCCATATCCCTCTTATATGCCAAAGATACACTTCAAATGTTTAATGTTATGGTTAGAGGTATTGATAATGGATCATTAGGTTAAGAACCTTAATTATTGCCTAATTACATCAATTTCTCCCCTATCCATTGATCAGGGGATCAAATTTTGCTCAATTTTCAAAGTGCTCGGAATGTGACGAAATAGTGTCATTGCGTCGGTCTCGTCTTCCTGATTTCGGAAGTATATTTACTTTCGCAAACGGAGTCCGTATGGAGGAGATATCGCGATCTGTCCGCCAAGCCAAACAGGTAAAAATTTGGGATACTGATTGTACCTATCCGTACAGTCTGTACGGCCATGTGGAGGGTCGTACCATCATGATGATGTGGCAGTTTGATGATGTGGCACATATCGGTTGGTTGTTCGTTGGCGAATACAATGTTGACACGTGTCTTGTTGGAGGCGAATAATAAGGAGACACGTGGCCCAATCCATGGGCGCCACGTGTCCCCATTTGGTTGGTTTATTTTGTTGTGCAAAATATATTGGAGGCTGCGGGGTTCGACCCCCGGACCTCCCACACAGTCCACGGCTTCACCCGACCGCCCGTCCATTAGGCCACACAATGTTTCTTGTTAACTATATGAATTTGCATATATTTAAGTTTGTGTAAATGTATTTTGGGCGGGGGGTNCAAGGGATCAAATTTTGCTCAATTTTCGAAGTGCTCAAAATGCGACGAAAACAGTTCCATTGTGTCCGTCTCGTCTTCCTGATTCCGATGGTATATTTACTTTCGCAAACGGAGTCTGTATGAAGGAGTTATCGTGATCTGTCCGTCGAGCCAAACAGGCAAAATTTTGGGATGTTGACTGTACCTGTTCGTACAGTCCGTACGGCCACGTGGCAGGGCCATACCATCATGATGATGTGGCAGTTTGATGACATGGCATATTTTTGTTGGTTGATTGTTGTCCAATTGGAGGTTGACACGTGTCTGGTTGGAGGCGAATAATAAGGAGACACATGGCCCAATCCATGGGCGCCACGTGTCCCCATGTGGTTGGTTTATTTTTGTTGTGAAAAATATATTGGAGGCCGCAGGGTTCGACCCCCGGACCTCCCACACAGTCCACGGCTTCACCCGACTGCCCGGCCATTGGGCCACACCTTAGTTCTTATTATATGAATGTAAATGAATGTATTTATGTTTACAAAATTGTGTTATGGGCGGGGGGTCGGGCTGGGGCTTAGCCCCGGCCCGTGGTTTCATTACCAAACATACGACCACATATATATATGCAGCACGAGTTTAAAACAAAGTTTTATGTTTAAAACATATGTAATATGGGCACGGTTAAAACTTTGTGCGCGGTTTGATAACCCGCGGTTATATAGTTACATATAACCATATTGCCATGTATGCACGCGGTTATACAGTTGCGCGGGAGTTACACAATCCATTTACACGGTTAAACCATTTTTATGCCCAGCCTATGGTCGCATGTGCCATGTGCCCCAGTGCCGAGGCGGTTAGGGCTTGGAGGCGCCCTAA
>JZKD02S0521984.1:0-16718 GCA_000966675.3 Picea glauca | reverse complement strand
CATTGTAACTTCCTCTTCTTTCTCTCACAGTCTCCTCTCTCAGAATACAATATTCACCATCATCCATAGCCGCAATACATTTCCCTCATAAAAGAGGGTTGTCTTCTAGGGAAAACAAACTCTAACATAATCTCTATTGTTAGATTTGTGACCTTATAATGAACGGTCCAGATTTACAATGAAATTACAATATACTTTTACAAGGCAATTTTTGCTTCGGGGGCTTCAACCCCAAACCCCCGCTGGGGGCCCGCTTTCCCCCAGACCCCGGAGAGGGGGTACCCCCCCTCTGCACTCCCCCGTGTGGAAGAGTGTACATACTTCTGGGGTGTAAATACTTCATGGGGTATAAACATGACTGAAATCAAGGACCTCTGAATCAGGAAGATAATCAGGCTCCACAACCAACAGAAAACAACCCAACTCTATTTTATTCCGCGTGGCAGTTCAGTCAGTGGCTTCCTCAAACAATTTATTCAAACATAACATAAAAAAATGATTTATAGGTCATTCAGATATAGTAGCATTCATTCAAAAAAATTTACAAACACTTGGCACACAAACTCCAAGTCAGAATTATATATGGAAATATCATAACCAGATTTTCAATACCCCAAGGAGAAACAATTACCTAGAGAAATACTTCTAAATTCATAATTATATCAACAACTATGAATTCCTAACTTCTTTTTCAATTTTTCCCCAAATGAAAGTTACATTTTCCATACATGGATTTTTCCAAACACTTGTAAAACATCCTCTAAACCTTTATGTGAAATTAAACTAATTATTAGAAATTTTCTTAATTGTGAAAAGTATTAAACTAATTAACTTAAACACAAAAAATATTAACATTACCTTACTTCCATAGTGATACTTATTTCTGAGGCCTCTTCCTCTTTTTGGACATGCTGCAACACTTCGATGTTGCAATTTTTTGGTAAATACCAACAGATTCTCTAATGGAATCTTGAAGCCCCTACTCCTTTTATATGATAAATTTTAAAGTAGACATGACACAATTATCACACCAAACACCTAGGTCAATACTAATCAAATTAATATGTCAAAGTCATACTTATAAAATATAAACTAACCCAAGTATCCAAAACATAAAATATTTCTTGCACAAATACATTATACCCAACATAAATGTAATTCTAATAGTTTCAGAATTTCCCTAGCCTTCAACTCCTTACCTTAACCAACTCTAATTTGGAATGGATCATTATATAATTTTTCATCTAATTTAGTACTTTCTAGGTGTAAAAATTGAGGAATTGACTTGTAAGGCCCATTTTAGTGGCAAGTCCTAGTTTGGAAATTTGGGATTTGAAACCTTCCTGAGCCATTTTGAGTCATCAAACATCATTTTTTGAGGGTCAAAACTTAGTGAGTATAGCTCACATCCCCTTGAAAATGTTCTACACACTGATACCTTTCCAATGGTGTGAAAATCACCTCAATCGGAGCTCATGTGTGGAAGTTATGTCTCCCACAAGTTGAACTACCTTGTTGACCACCATGGTACAAGTGGATGCCACATCAACCTCCATTACTCACACATGTGGGGCTAGCCACCTGTGTACTTTCAATAATATTCTAGAAGGTTCAAAACCTTATCACTAATTAAGGATTAAGGATGCAAAAACCCTAACCCTAGACAACTTTTGGGCTATGTTAAATACTAGGCCACTAAGAGGAGAAAGGGTTCCATTCTTTAGCATTATACTAGTTCCATAGTTGATCATAGCATCTAGGAGTGGATTTGAGAGCATAATAGAGGATGAGTAAGATTATGTAGCAACCATTCAGGCCTCAATTTCAAAGGGAACTCCATAGTAAGTACCTCTTTCTTTGTGTTTTCATTTCATTATTGAAGAAAAGATAGTAGAGCATAGGTCTCACCTTCTAGCTAGGTTTTCTCCCGTATTGGGTTTCCCATGATACATCTTGTGTTCATTTCTGTGGATAGTTTGTTCTTTTTCTTGTTCTTTCATTTTTGTATTCAGTTATTTTTCATAATTTAAGCAATAATCTAGTGCTAATATATATTATATCTAAGGAAACAAGCCTACATTAATAAAATATTTCAGTATAATATAAGATCTATTGTGGTGAACTATTCCAGTGGAATATCCATGGTGGTTTAAAGATCAAACTCTCATGGTTCCAACCAGTGTCCTCCCAACCATACTCAGGGAAAACTTCTTCCCCTAATACCCCCAAGCTATGTGGGCTCATTGTTGGCATGATTTACAAGAAGAGTGTTCTTGTCATTGATGGCAAGAACAACAGCGACGATGGAAAACAGGAAAATCATAAGCTCGGGAGGAGAAGAGAACAGTATGCAGAGATCAAAGCTCAGAAGAGATAGCGCGTTGAAACTTAGATCAAATCAATATTGTTGATCCGCAATCACCAAATCAACGGCAGGGATGAATTGTAGAGAGAAAAAGAAGAATTAAACTACTCGCTAGTTACAATCCCGCAATCAGTCTAGATCGTCAGATCTCATAAACCCAAATATCAATGATTGTGGTTGATCTAAAAAACGAGGAGATTAAGTCGTATTAAGTCATGACCGTCAGATGAGCAATCGCCAAATCTATGGCATGGATAGATTGCGGAGATTGAAAGGAGAATTAAACATCGTGCTATTTCCAATCCCGCAATTAGTCAGGACCGTCCGATTTTATAGCTTCAAATATTGACAATTGTGGTTGACCCACCAATAACGCACAACTTCAAATTATAGAGTTTGGGTGTCGAGTTAAATCACTCGCAAGTTGTGGTTCCACAATCATCATTGATCGTTAATCTTATTCGAAGAATCCACATCGACCATTGGATCACTTTTAAGTGGAAGGACAGGATAAGAAGAAACGTTGAGATATCGATTATCTAAATACCCGGCAGCCGTCAGATCATTTTCGAGTGGAATGATAGGATAAGATAGAAGAGCAGAACTATAGACAAATCGAGCCATCGATCTAATATCATGATCAATGAACAACATTTAGTTTGGTTCTAAAGATGTGAGGAGGTTACGCTCCAGAGAAATCTCACTTCAAGAATTCAGTTTGAGATTTGAAATACCCGAAGACCAGAAATCCGAAATGAATAAGGACCATCGGATTTGGAGGACATATGATGACCATTGGATTAGGGTTGTTGTTCAACAGACCATGTCAACAAGGACATGCAGCAGACCATGTCTACAATGACATGTGGCAGACCATGTCAGCAAATACACATGGCACAATCAGACAATGACAAGTGTCAAGTTGATTCGACATTTCAAGTACGTGCAAATCACAAATCCAAGTGACACGTGGAAACTACTAGGATCATGACACATCATCAAGTGATGTAAGTAAGTGATGTCACTCTGGGAGTTTTACTTTGGGATATATTCCACCAGCACTTGCCCAAATTTCTGAAGTCTCTAAGTGGTTTGGGGTCATCCATCATCGAGGAGGACAGGTGGTACGAGATCCACAACTTTGGAAGTTTGTGGATGGGCAGAACGTGAAAATCGTCGAAGAAAAATCTTTACCATTGATCGTCAAGGGGAGTACGTGTCAGCTGATCTGAGATTTCAAAGAAATCTCACTTCAAGTATTTCCAATTGAGACTTGAGAATTCTGAAGTCCGGACACGCGAAAGGATCATGACCATTGATCCAAAAGGGACACGCATCAGTGGATTGTTAGCTCCGAGAAAAAGAAAAAGAAGGTTGAAAGGTTGGAAAGTTGAGATTTCCAAACTTTGAATGCCCAAAGGGATTGTGACCGTTGATTCTATAAGACCATGTGTTGTTCGATCGTGGACTCCAGGTGAAATGCTCTGGAAGCAAGCGGAGTTTGAGAATCGAGACTCTTGAAGCCCGAAAGGCGAAATCAATCTCGTCTGTTGGTTTGGAAGGCCACATGTCACTTGGTCATTGAGACTAAGGATCGCACGTGGACGGAGGAAAGAAGGCAGGAAAAGACAATAGATCGGATTCGTTGATCAAGGAGCATCGTCAATATCATGAGATCGACGGTCACATTGCATTGAGGGGCCAGAACATGCTCGGGTCTTAATTTTTCTTGAGCGGGCCGCAATCGAAACCACAGTTTTGGAGAAAGGACATGTGGAGGCTCGTAGTGAATTGCGGGGTGAAAAGTGGGTTTCCCTAAACCACCTATAGACGCGCCCGCAATCGTGTGGTCACATGAAGTCCATCGCCCAAGGTCGTATTGAAAAAAAGGGGAGCTAGCGCTCACTAGACCGTGATTGGGAAGCACCTTTTGAATGGGCGTTTGGTCACCGTCGGTGGTCATGTGAAGGAAGGGTCTTATGAGCCAAAGAAGCCAAAACACACTGATTGTAACTAACAGAGAATACAAAGAGTTGTGACTGCCAGAGAAGCCAAAGAATCTCAGGAAAACAGCCACTGATGATGAACACATTAAGTTAACCGCCAGAGAAGACAAAGAGTTTCCATGATGACCATGCAAAGGACTCAGCGTGACAAAGAGATGTAGAAAAGAGAAGAGGATGTGAGTTTCATAGTGAGCTATGTTCTGGGTAGGACGAGTGATGCAGGAGCATCGCAAGCAGCAAGCAAGCGCGGAGACGAAAGACAGTTGGAAAGCACCAGCGCACATTTTTTGAAATGTTTTGAAACATTAATGTAATAATTAAGAGATTGCATACTTCCATATTGTAAACAGATCTTGAGTGGTTGCTCTCATATGTAAGGTGTAGAGGAATTTATAGGCATTTAATGTAAGTAGGTAGATTTAAATGCATATTAGACAGTTTAGAGCGTAGGAGGGAAAACCGACTATAGAAACCCTCATCTTGGATCATTTGTAACATTAGAAACCTTATCAATTGAGAATAGAGCATAGAGGAGAAGAAGTAGAGAGTTGTGTAGAAGAGCCCATGTACAGAAGTTCTGAGATTAATATATGAATCTTTGATTCAAGCTCATGGTGTTCTAATGATTTCTGTGTATACATTTTGAATGTTATGCTCATGGTTGTTTTACTCTTTCTGTTGTACATTTTCTTTTATGCTCTGTATGTATGATTTCATGTTGGGTATTTGAAGTCTGAGAGATTAAAGAAATG
The DNA here is from genome assembly GCA_000966675.3 of Picea glauca. Lineage (NCBI taxonomy): Eukaryota > Viridiplantae > Streptophyta > Pinopsida > Pinales > Pinaceae > Picea > Picea glauca. The sequence goes on along the minus strand of JZKD02S0521984.1, from coordinate 11,595 downwards.
AGTTTCAATTGTTTCTCTTCTTGAGTCCAAGTTCCTGCAAGGAGTGCAGTGGAGTGTCCGCAAGGAGTGCATTGGCGGGTCCAAAGTTCATCTATGAAAAGCTCAGGAGGGATACCATTGTTCTCATTTCCATATGAAGTGTGAGTCAGGCACAGAAGCCATGCATGGTGTGCGCAGGCTGGTTGGAAGTTCAGAACTTATCAACCAAAGAGAGGGTTTGAAGACTGTTGTCGCAAGGAGTTGCGTAGAGTCAAAGGATTCAAATACTTAGACGTATTTGAAGAGTGCCACAAGGAGTGCGTGTAGAAATCTCATAAGAGATTTGAGTTAGTGAAAGGAAGCTCAGGAGAGTTCGCACCTTCAAGGTATTGAAGAACAGAAGAGGGGTTTTGGTCATGATGCAGAGGCCAAGTCATAGTGAAGAGGATTACTGAGCTGACTCGGAGCGAAGTTCTTTGAAGAAGAAATTTGGACGGTCGAAATTCTTTGAGGAGAATCCCGAAACAACGGGGATCGTTGGATCCGTAGAATCTACGAGATGGATAACGGTTAGGATAGAGCCATCCTTTGGATAGCCTAGATTAACGTCAACCACTAATCAAGATTTCCAGGGCCGTCAGACTATTTCGGAGTTTCGTACTTCGAAAGTCCGAGTTGCAAGTTTGGGTCTTGACACATCAAGTACCCGAAGTCCGAAAGGATTCTTGTCGAGGTTTGTGGAAAATAGAAAGGAGAAGTACCATTTCGGTATTTCAGGACTTCGAAGATCGGAAGGTGGAGCGGACAAAGAATTCAAGTGTTAGCATATTGAAATCCCGGTACTCGAAATTGCGTTGACCACTGGGTCAAGGGAGAGTTCACAGCTGTTGATCTCCTTGGAAGTGGAACCTTAGAGTTTCGGAATCTCGAGATTCGGAGGTTCGGGAATCCCGAAGGCATAGTGAAAGCGCATTTCAGTGTTTTGAAACCCCGAAGAAGTTAAGAGGAAGGGAAGGCCAAGACATTCGAAATTTTGGCGAATCGAAAATTCGGGTTTCGGGACTCCAGGAATCGAGAGTAGAGTTGCACGACATCGCAACTCCCGAAATCTCGAAAGGAGAAAAGCCGAAATTGACATCAGGAAGGGTCAAGTGTTTACGTATTTTGGGTTTTGGAGGTCTAAGAGGTAAGGCGCTCGACCACGAGATTCGCGAAATCGCGAAGTCCGATATCCCGAAATAAAAGAGGAATTTCCTCGAGGCGTTTTTGTGGGTAGGTTCCCAAAAGGGAAATAGGGGAGTCAGTCGAGCTCTCGGGCTGAAAGGAAAAGATTCTGTGTGGATCCCAACCTATGGGTCTAGAGTAGGGGGTCTGTGTCATGTTTGGTATCAGAGCATAGGAAACTTTTCTTTTCTTTCTGTACCAGGGAAAAGAAATATTTCCAGCCATGCCGCCGAGAAGAAGAGACGGGCAAACACCCGATCCACCAGAGGAAAGGGAAATTCCAAGAAGGAGGGGCAGGCAATTACCTAAGCCACCAGGGGAAAGAGAGATGCATGAAATGCGTGCTAGGTTCGATGCCATGGAATTAACACAGAGGCGCACAGTCGGTGTTGGAGATATCAGTGATTCAGAAAGTGAAAATGAAGTTGGACATGAAGGAGAAGAAGTTGCAGCAGAAGATGCAACAAATGAACGCCTACTCAGGTTTGTTGCAAGGATGGGTGCCAGGGAAAAAATGGACATTCCAGTATATGAGGGAAAACTGGATGTTGAAGAGCTTCTAGATTGGATTAGAGCTCTAGACACGTATTTTGACTATGAAGATGTCGAGGAAGACAAAAAGGTCAAACATGTTGTCACAAGACTTAAAGGACATGCAGCATTGTGGTGGGACGAACTACAAGCTGACAGATGCTGCAAAGGCAAGCAGAAAATCAAGAGTTGGGATAGAATGGTCACCAAGATGAAAGCAAAATTCATTCCCAAGGATTACCAAATTACTTTGTTTCGAAGGATGCAGAATTTGAGACAGAAGTTGATGTCATTGAAAGAGTATACTGAAGAGTTTTACAAGATGAACATCGGAGCAGGTCATCGCGAAAGTGATGAAGAAAAGGTTGCCAGGTATATGAATGGTCTGAGATATGGCATTCAGGATGAGATGAGTGTGATGACCATCTGAACGGTGGAAGATGCTTATCAGATGGCTCTGAAAGATGAAGAGAAGCTGAGTTGAAAGCATGGTCAAAGAGGCCGAGGCAGAAGTCAGCCCAGAGGCAGAACAGTTGGCCAAGATAGGAATCAGAAGCCTAAGGAAGAGTGGAAGAAACCTCAACCTCAAACTGAGAGAGGTGGGAGCTCACAGAGAGGGTAGTGTGCCGAACAGAGGGGACAGTATGTTGATAACAACACTTTTCCTCACGCTAGAGGAAGAGGAAGAGGTAGAGGTGGAGTAATAAAATGCTTCACATGCGGAAAGAATGGGCACAAGTCTTATGAATGTCCAGATAAGAAGAAAAAAGGTGGTGAGACTCACATTGCCAAAGCACAAAGGCGAAATATTGAAGTAGAGGATGTTGAAGGCGAAAGATCATTGGTGATGAGGAAGGTTCTCTTAACGCCAGAAAAGGAGGCAGAGAATCCAGTGCAAAGGAACAGTCTTTTTCGGATTGATTGCAAGACCAAAGACAGGGTATGCAAGTTCATCGTGGACAGTGGTAGAACAAAAAATCTCATTTCTACAGAGATGGTAGAAAAGCTGGAGCTGGAGACTGTTGAACATACAAGTCCATACAAAGTTTCGTGGCTACAAAAAGGACATCAGGTAAATGTCACTAAACAATGTTTAGTTGAATTTAAAATAGGAGGATATAACGATAAGATATTGTGTGATGTCATTCCCATGGATGTTTGTCATCTATTGTTGGGTAGACCGTGGAAATATGACAGGAATGTGGTTCATGATGGGAGAAAGAACACATACACCCTAGAGAATAATGGGAGAACTCACATGTTGTTAATTAAGGACAAAGAGGTGAAACCTGAAGTAAGCAACACTGTACTTCTCATGAGTGAGAAGGAACTTCTTAAGGAGGTTAAGAAGAAGGAATATCCACAATTCAATGTGGTCAGGAAACCTAGAATTGTTTTAACCAATATGAGGGTGAATGATTTACCAGAGAAAATCCACAAGTTACTGGAGGAATTTGTTGATATAGTAGTGGACGAACTACCTCGTTCGTTGCCACCGATCAGAAGTATAAGTCATCACATTGATCTTATACCTGGAGCCAGTTTACCAAACAAAGCAGCGTACAGATTGACGTCGCAGGAGAATGAAGAGGTCAAAAGACAGGTCCAGGATTTAATGGACAAAGGGTTCGTTAGAGAAAGCTTGAGTCCAAGTGTTGTTCTGGTAGTTCTCAGCCCAAAGAAAGATGGAGGTTGGAGGATGTGTACAGACTCAAGAGCAATTAACAATATTACCATCAGGTATATATTTCCATTGCCAAGGATGGATGATTTGATGGATTGTTTGAGTGGGGAAAAATTATTTTCGAAGATTGATTTGAAAAGTGGATATCATCATATTCGCATGAGAGAAGGTGATGAATGGAAGACAGCGTTCAAGACTAACGAAGGGTTGTATGAATGGCTTGTTATGTCGTTTGGATTAACGAACATGCCAAGTACCTTCATGATATTGATGAATGAAGTCCTGAAGGATTTCATCGAAAAAATTTTCATTGTGTATCTTGATGACATACTGATTTTTAGTAAAACAGAGGCAGAGCATCTGAAACATTTGGCTACAGTGATGCAGAGGCTATAGCAAGAGAAGCTGCTAATAAATATGAAGAAATCCTCATTCATGAATACAGAGCTCATTTATTTGGGTTTTGTTATTTCTGCAGATAAGTTGAAGATGGATCCAGATAAAGTGGAGGTAATTAAGAATTGGCCATCACCAAAGAGTATCTTTGAAGTTCGAAGTTTTCATGGATTGGCTAGTTTCTACAGAAAATTCATCAGGAATTTCAGTGGAATTAGTGCACCAATGATGGACACAGTCAAGAAAAGACATAAATCTTTTCATTGGACAGAAGAAGTAGAGAAAAGCTTCAATTTGTTAAAGAGGAAGATTATTGAACATCCAATTCTGGTGTTGCCAGATTTCAGTAACACGTTTCAGGTCAGGTGTGACGCTAGTGGATTCGCAATTGGAGTGGTTTTGAGTTAAGATGACAGGCCAGTCGCATACTTCAGTGAGAAACTGAATGAGGTGAAGGTTAAGTACTCCACGTACGAAAAATAATTTTATGCAGTCATACAGGCACTGAAGAAGTGGAGGCACTGCTTGATTCCTAAAGAGTTCGTTTTGTACAGTGATAATCATGCTTTACAATTTGTAACTCAGCAGGATAAATTGAACCAGAAGCATGCAAAATGGGTTGAATACATGCAGAATTTTACTTTTGCAATTAAACATATTTCAAGAACTGCTAACAAAGTTGTTGATGCTTTGAGCAGGAAATGTTTACTGGTGCAGGAGTTCAGAGTCAGAACTTTGGGTTTTGATAACCTCAGGGATATGTACAGAGATGATCCAGATTTCAAAGAGGCGTATGAGGCATATGAGAATCCAATTCTCGGAGATAAAAGTCAATGGGCTGAATATATGATCCAGGATGGATTATTATTCAGAGGCAACCAACTGTGCATTCCAAAATGCTCCATGAGAGAGAATCTGTTGAAGGAAAAACACAGTGGAGGATTGGTCGGACATTTTTTTCATGATAAGACGTTCTCGAAGTTGAATGGCTCATATTTTTGGCCAGGGATGAGAGAAGATGTCAAAAGGTTTGTGGACAGATGCAAAATTTGTCAGCACACAAAAGGAAGGAAACAGAACACAGGGTTATATCAGTCGTTACCCATACCAGAGAGGTCGTGGGATGCAGTAAGCATGGATTTTGTGTTAGGATTGCCAAGAACCCAAAGAGGGTTTGATTCAATCTTTGTGGTAGTGGACAAATTTTCAAAAATGGCACACTTTATACCATGTCAGAAAACCAGCGACGCAACTCACATTGCGAACCTGTTTTTCAAAGAAGTTGTCAGACTTCATGGCTTACCAAGGAGTATAGTTTCAGATTGAAACACCAAGTTCGTGGGACATTTTTGGAGGACTTTATGGAAGAAGTTGGGGACAAAGTTGTCTTTTAGCTCAGCCTATCATCCTCAGACGGATGGGCAAACAGAAGTTGTAAACAGAAGCTTGGGGAATTTACTAAGGAGCCTAGTGACTAAACACCACAGTCAGTGGGATCACATTCTGCCACAGGAAGAATTTGCTTACAATGATTCGATCAATAGAAGCACCAGGCATAGTCCATTTCACATTGTTTATGGAATGCAACCTAGGGGATTTTCTGAACTAAAAAATTCAGAACAAGATGAAACTATAAGTTCTAGTGCAGAAGATTTTGCAGAAGCAATGAAATAACTTCACAGCCAAGTGAAGGAGCGATTGCAGAATTCAAGCCAGGAGTATAAGCTCAGAGTAGATCAACACAGGAGAGAACTTCAATTTGAAGTTGGTGATTTGATTTTTGCACATCTGAGGAAGGAAAGGTTCCCAAGGGGAACATATAACAAACTGAAGATGAAGAAAATTGGACCATGCAGGATCATAAGGAAATTTGGGGCAAATGCATATGAGGTTGAATTACCCGATGGGATTGGAATTTCACCGATATTCAACATCTCATATTTGTACCCTTACAAAGCTGGAGAAATAGGAGCAGACAGTGAACAGACATAGGTTCAATGGGCTAAACAGATGCATGTAGCTAAAAATCCACAGATGGAGACGATACTTGACAAGAGAGTCAGCAAGAGGACTAGGAGAAAAGAATATTTCGAATACTTGGTCAAGTGGAAGGGACATCCAGTTGAAGATGAAAACTAGGAGAATGAAACAAAAATTCAGAAGCACGGACAGACAGTGCAAGAGCTCATGAACAGGAGTTCATGAAAATTTTCAAGCGAGGAGTATGATGTAGGAGCATCGCAAGCAGCAAGCAAGCGTGAAGACGGAAGACAGCCGGAAAGCACCAACGCACATTTTTTGAAATGTTTTGAAACATTAATGTAATAATTAAGAGAGTGCGTACTTCCATATTGTAAATAGATCTTGAGCGGTTTCTCTCATCTGTAAGGTGTAGAGGCATTTATAGGCATTTAATGTAAGTAGGTAGATTTAAATGCATATTAGACAGTTTAGAGTGTAGGAGGGAAAACCGACTATAGACACCCTCATCTCATATCATTTGTAACATTAGAAACCTTATCAATTGAGAATAGAGCATAGAGGAGAAGAATAAGAGAGTTGTGTAGAAGATCCCATGTACAGAAGTTCTGACATTAATATATGAAGCTTTGATTCAGGCTCATGGTGTTCTAATGATTTATGTGTATACATTCTGAATGTTATGCTCATGGTTGTTTTACCCTTTCTATTGTACATTTGCTTTTATGCTATGTATGTATGATTTCATGTTGGGTATTTGAAGTCTGAGAGAGTAAAGAAATGAGTTTCAATTGTTTCTCTTCTTGAGTCCAAGTTCCTGCAAGGAGTGCAGTGGAGCGTCCGCAAGGAGTGCGTTGACGGGTCCAAATTTCATCTCTGAAAAGCTCAGGAGGGATACCGTTGTTCTCATTTCCCGCAGAAGTTTGAGTCAGGCACAAAAGTCGTGCAGGGTGTGCGCAGGATGGTTGGAATTTCAGAACTTATCAACCAAAGAGAGGGTTTTAAGACTGTTGTCGCAAGGAGTTGCGCAGAGTCAAAGGATTCAAATACTTAGACATATTTGAAGAGTGCCACAAGGAATGCGTGTAGAAATATCATAAGAGATTTGAGTTAGTGAAAGGAAGCCCAGGAGAGTTCGCACCTTCAAGGTGTTGAAGAAAAGAAGAGGGATTTTGGTCATGATGCAGAGACCAAGTCATAGTGAAGAGGATTACTAAGCTGAATCAGAGCGAAGTTCTTTGAAGAAGAAATTTGGACGGTCGAAATTCTTTGAGGAGAATCCCGAAACAGCAAGGATCGTTGGATCCATAGAAGCTGCAAGAGGGATAACAGTTAGGACAGAGCCATCCTTTGGATAGCCTAGATTAACATCAACCATTGATCAAGATTTTTGGGGCCGTCAGACTATTTCGGAGTTTTGGACTTCAAAATTCCGAGTTGCAAGTTTGGGTCTTGACGCATCAAGTACCCGAAGTCCGAAAGGATTCTTGTCGAGGTTTGTGGAAAACAGCAAGGAGAAGTACCATTTCGGTATGTTTGGACTTTGGAGATCGGAAGGTGGAGCGGAAAAAGAATTCAAGTGTTAGCATATTGAAATCCCGGTACTCGAAATTGCGCTAACCGTTGGGTCAAGGGAGAGTTCACAGTCGTTGATCTCCTTGGAAGCGGAACCTTAGAGTTTCGGAATCTTGGGATTCATAGGTTCGGGAATACCGGAGGCATAGTGAAAGCGCATTTCGATGTTTTGAAACCCCGAAGAAGTGAAGAGGAAGGGAAGGTCGGGACATTCGAAATTTTGGTGAATCGGAAATTCGGGTTTCGGGACTCCAGGAGTCAAGAGTAGAGTTGCACGACATCGCAACTCCCAAAATCGCGAAAGGAGAAAATCCTAAATTGACATCAGGAAGGGTCAAGTGTTTACGTATTTCGGGTTTAGGAGGTCTAAGAGGTAAGGCGCTCGACCACGAGATTCACGAAATTGCAAAGTCCAATATCCCAAAATAAAAGAGGAATTTCCTCGAGGTGTTGTTGTGGGTAGGTTCTCGAAAGGGAAATAGGGGAGTCAATCGAGCTCTCGGGCCGAAAGGAAAATATCCTGTGCGGATCCTGACCTACGGGTCTGGAGTAGGGGGTCTGCATCAACAAGATGCAGTGAACATACTGAAGTGTAGAACAGTGGCACAGTGAAGAGCATAAAATGGACATGGTGCACAGAGTATAAAATGCAGAAGAATAGAAAGCGCAGATGATGCAAGCAGGACGACACTAATGTAGGCAGAGCAGAGCAATGTAGCAGAACAGTGATGAGACTGGTAAGCCATTGATATACACAGTATCATTGTAATGAATTTCAGTAAGAAAAGATTTATATTTCAGGGTGGTAAGGAGGTGCTAGGGATGATTGTTGTCCTCAGAGTTTCAAGCGGGTGCTTAAACACAGGCAGTTGTGGCTTCCATCGGGTTGCAGCCAGAAAAACTAGGGTGGTAGGGTGCTGCAAGGGAGAACTATTTTTCTCTGTTATACAGGTTGGTGCCTGTGTGACAGGAAGTTGGTGCTTCCATCCAGTTGGTGCTGGAACACTCAGGGAGTTTGTGCTTCCTTCTAGTGGGTGCTAGAGAAACTAGAGAGTTGGTGCTCTCAACAAGTTGTTTCTTGTAAAACAGAGGTGGTAGCCTCAAAAGGAGTTGGTGCTCATAAGAATGATAATGTACATAAAATAAAGACTACTTATCATATCGAGAAGAAGAGGTTTTTCCCTTTATGGGTTTCCTCGGGAAATATTTGTCTCTATATATTTCATTTGTGTTATTGATGTTGAATATTCTATTGCTTACTTCCCTGCATTATTGTGATCATCATTGAATGTTTTGTAAAGATTTTGAAATGGTCATAATTGTTTAAGAACAGTAACAACTGATTCACCCCCCCTCTCAGTTGTCCAACAATTGGTATCAGAGTCGGTTCCTTTTATCTAAGGGTAGATCCTAGAGCTTAAACATGACTAGCCATGAAGGAACTTCAACCAATAAGGCCCCCGTGTTCAATGGAACAAAATTTTCCTTCTGGAAAGTTAGGATGAGAACCTATATAATGGCTTTAGGTGCAGATGTCTGGGATGTGGTAGAGACTAGTTATGTAAAGCTGGTTGTACTAGCTTCTAAGGATGACAAGCTAGAATTCATCTTCAACGCTAAGGCTATGAATTTTATTCTAAGTGGGCTTGCAGAAGAAGAATTTGTAAAAGTTATGCACTTAGAATCTACCAAAAAAATGTGGGACAAACTCATTATCAGTTATGAAGGTAATGAGAAGGTAAAGGACGCCAAGCTTCAAACCTACAGAGTACAGTTTGAACAGCTAAATATGAAAGAGGATGAAACTGTTGGGAAGTTCTTTCTAAGAGTTGAATAACTAGTAAATGCAATGAAAGCACTTGGTGAAAAAAATGAGGAAGCCTCTTTAGTTCATAAAATTTTGAGATCTCTACCAGATAGGTTCAACCCAAAGGTATCTTCTATAGAAGAACTTAATGATCTAAAATATTTTTCTTTTGATCAACTTCTGGGAACGTTGACTGCATATGAAATGAGGATAGGTAAAGATAAATCCACCACTAGAGAAGCATCTTTTAAAGCAGATAAGAATGAGGAATCTGAGCCTGATGAAATTGAAGCAAAATTTGTGAGAAGACTAAAGAAAGGATCAAGCAAGTTGCCCTTCAAGTGTTTTAATTGTGGAAAGATAGGTCACTTTGCATCTAAGTGCCCACACAAGAAGCAGGATCAAAATTTTGAAGGTGAAAAGAAGTACAAACCCAAGAGATTTGGTAAAAAGAAAATTTTATGTGTAAACAATGATGACTCTTTAGAAGACATAGATAGTGACTCTTCCTGTGAAGATAAGGTTAATGAATTTATGCTTATGGCCAAAGAGGATTATGATAATAAAAGCACAGGAAGTGATGTTAATGATGAAGAATTTCCAGTTGATATGGAAGTTGAACTAATCAGTGCTTTAGAAGAGATTGATAGACTCGGACTTAAGAAGAGAAAACAAAAACAGTTGTTGATACAGTTTGAAAAGAATGGTAAAAAACTTGTTGAAGACTTTCCCTTTCTAAAAGTGGAGTTAGAAGAGGCAAAGAAAATAGAGGGCATTCTGAAACAACAATTATCATAAATAAGGCAAGATGTGAAGCCTAGGAAGAAGAGGTAGTAAAAAACAAAAAAGATATGGAGAATTTTAAAGCATTGTATCTCCAAAATATTCCAAGAATTAAAGCCTCGAAAGAACTAAATGACATTCTGAGAAAACAGAGATCTCCTTTGTTGAAGATTGGTTTAGGTTATGTAAGTGGTTCAAGCAACAAACAGACAGAAAGCAAAGATTCAATGAAGACTTTGCCCTGCTAAAAGTGGAGTTAGAAGAGGCAAAGAAAATAGAGGACATTCTGAAACAACAGTTATCAGAAAATAAGGCAAGATGTGAAGCCTTGGAAGAAGAGGTGGTAAAAACCAGAAAGAGATGGAGAAGTTTAAAGCATTGTATCTCCAAAATATTCCAAGCATTAAAGCCTCAGAAGAACTAAATGACATTCTGAGCAAACAGAGATATCCTTTGTTGAAGACTGGTTTAGGTTATGTAAGTGGTTCAAACAGCAAACAGACAGAAAGCAAAGAGCCAGTGAAGATGATCAAATTCCAAGTCAGCAGACAATCAGACCATGTGAGTACTCTGTCACCAAAATATAATAAATACAAGATGATCCCTAATCAAAAACAAAGATATCAGAAGATGGAGCAACAAATTCCAAGAAGAAGGCCATCCTTCAGGTACCAAAATTTCTTCCATGGTTACTAGTTTTACTGCTCTAATTTTGGTCATAAGATTGCAAATTGTCAAATTAAGTTTAGAGACATACAACTAAGGAGATCAAGAAATAAACAATCTTTGCAACATAGAATTAAACAGCCAATGAGTAGACAAAGTTGCACCAATCACTTTGACCTATTGAACAGTGAGCTCGAATGCTATAACTATCTCGGCCATAAAGTTGTAAACTGCCATCTAAAGAATTACAAAGCAGATACAAAAATAAAACCCTTAGCTAGAAATGCCAACACATGGAAAAAGAAAGATAGTGAAAAATGTGGTCGAGTACTTTCAACTCAAAAACAAAAGGATCCATGGTATATAGACAATGGATGTTCCAAGCACATGACTGGATACAAGGATAAGTTTATGTCTATAAGTAAAAGCGAAATAGGAAATGTAACCTTTGGAAATGATGAACCAGTTAAAATCAAGGGTAAAGGGATGGTGAGTTTGAGTAATGGTAAAGGAAAATCCCAGGATGTTCTGCTAGTAGATGGTTTGAAACATAATTTGCTCAGTGTAAGTCAAATGTGTGACAGAGGATGTGAAGTGGTGTTCACTTCCAAAGATTGTAAGATAAAATATGTAAACTTAGGACAAGTGGTGGCTAAAGGCATAAGGACATATAATAATGTATATGTGTTGAAAGAAGATAGAGAAGAGTGTCATCTAATCAAACATGATGAAATTTAGTTATGGCATAGGAGACTTGGACATCTAAAATTTGACCATTTAATCAAGCTCAAAAATCTTGAAGCAGTAAAAGATCTTCCAAGAATAACAAAGCCGCAAGATTTTGTGTGTAAACCCTGCCAAGTAGGAAAGCTAACCATGACACAGTTTAAATCCAAGAGCTCTACTTCAATAGAGAAACCACTCCAATTAGTTCATATGGATTTATGTGGACCATCAAGACAGGAAGGCA
>JZKD02S0521983.1:271358-283967 GCA_000966675.3 Picea glauca | reverse complement strand
CTCACATCTTCAAACATTAGAAGTTGACAAATAGGGAACTTTAAAATCCTCCAAGTCAAGTGTTCCTAACACCATAAGGCAGGGAGATACCCATGAAGGGTCGAAGGCTGAGGTCAGGTTGTTCTGTGCATCCCCCCTTGAGTCACCCAACTCTTGTAAGGGATCTAACCCGTGACCCATTTCTGAGGCCAAAAATCTAAATGCGGCACTTTGACCGAGGTACCTAGTGACAAATTTTAGGCCATCTACCCAGGTGGAAATTGTGGGATGCAATTGCACCTTGAACATATTTTGTGTGGCTATTGGGAAATATCGCCAGCTCTTTCAAGATTATGCACCCTCTACCCCTCATTATAACTGATTGTTTCATCCTTCACTAGTTTCTCTTCCGATGGCTTCAGACTCCACTGTTGAGTGCTATTGGAAGGTCTAGTGTTATTTGAGAGGAAGGATGTTACGTCTTTTTAGGACACAAGCATTTGTTTTCTTTGTTCTCCCACATGGAAAAAATCCACCTACCCACATGTATACTTATTTTTCAATTGATTTATGTATGATGCTCATTTGATTACATGAGATTGTGAGATATATTTTGAAGGTCCAAATTATACAAGTCTCTTGTTCATTTATTGATCTTATCGCCATTTTCACACATTCACTTTGCTAGTCAGACATCATAGGGGACCCACAAAATCTCCGTCATTCCAGACGCTTTAAAAATCTCCCTCCTATCCTAGGAGGAGTTCCTAGTCTTGCCAACTCACCGGCTCAGCCATCTCACACTCCTATGAGTGACACTATTTTGGGATCATCATTTATTGGTTCCACCTTACTTGGGTCCACTTCCCAAAGCCAACCATCCACTAGTTCTCCTTCACAAGGAGGTGTGGGGAAAACTTATTTTCAAGGGAGAAGTAAATCCCCATTAAACCCCCCTCAAGGGTCAGGTACACAAACTTCTCACACCATGGCTGGAACTAATCCTCCACCACAACCCCACATGCCATATTTGGCGTCCCTCAATATACCTGATTTGAGTAAACTCATGAATGACCCTATATTGCATGACCCCACATGTCCCGCTATGCCTACCAAACTACCTTCATACATTCCCAAGTTTGAAGGAAAGGCAGGAGAACATCCCCCCAACCATGTCATGACCTTTCACTTATGGTTCTCTTCAAACAACATCATGGATGACTCTGTCCATTTAAGGTTACTTCAGCGCACTGTCACAGGTCGATCAACCAAATGGTATGTGGAGGAGAAATCAGGGTCCCATGTGACTTTTGAATCCTTGGCCAAAACATTTTTGATCTTCTTTCAACTATCTATTCGTCATGAAAATGGTCTAGAACTTCTCCCTAAGTTTAAACAAACCTCAACCACACATATCACCGACCACATTCACAAATGGCATCGGCGACGTAGTTTATGCAAAGAATAAACCACCAAAGAACAACGCCTCGATTGGTTTCTCCGATCACTCGTATCTATCCTTACAAAAGATGTGGCCTCCACCTTCCCCCAAACTGAAGACGAAGCCATCAGCAAGGCTCAACAATATGACCTCATTTATGCCCAGTTAGTTTACTTATACACAGTGATACCTGACGCCCCGATACCCATACCATTCGTCCAGGACAAACCTGGGATGTCTCATGCAATGGATGGATTGATTGGTACCACAAAACACCACAATCTATACATCTAACCACCACCTCTGTACAATACACCCCAATATCTATCGATTTATGGAGGACCCCCTTATTACCCTTCCCCCCCTTATCAACCGCCATATCCTGTGCCCCCCCCTCCACCCATGAGTAGACCCTTGCCGACACCCATGATGTGCCTGACCTCTCAACCAAATTCCGGTACCCCCTCTACCTCAGCTTATAACCTGGGCACTAGTGAAAGAACCATGCCTTCCTATGCACCCTACGGATTGTTACCACAAAATAATCCATATTTTCCATTTCTTGGTCCTCCACAGCTGATTTCTCCTCCACAAGGACAACCACACACTGGGGTTAACTTTGTTCAGCCCTGTCCCATTTAAAAATTTCAAAATTTTGAACAACTGAATATGGAAAATCTGACCCATCAGTTGAATAATGAAAAAACTAAAGGCAAAAACTGAAACAATAATAACACATGACTAGGAGGAAATAACCCCTAACAAAACCAACCTACTGGGGGAAACTAGAACTAGGGTAACCAGAACCCCGAAGGGGACAATAAAAACAAACTCCAAGGGACGAAAAACAACAAAAACCTCTAGACAAACTTCCCTTGTGCTCTTTGCGGTGAGCATGGTCATTACAGTCACCATTTCCCCAAAATTGCTGACTTCAAACGAATGAAAGATTCCATGAACGCGCCATGTCCTCCAACGTCGCCTGCCCCTCAACATGCCCCACAAAAATATTTGCAACAACCACCCCCGGCTGTGTTGCAAAACCCTATTCCACACCAAGGTGTGATGAATACCCAACAGGAGATTCATCCCGCCCCACCACAGATGGGATAGTATCAAAACCCTAGAAATTCAGTGGATCGCAATATCCTCCTAACTAGCGAAGAAGAAATTCTTCTACAAACGCGCAGTCGTCAATACAATGCACCCCCTGAATCTACTCCCACCACTTAGGAAGAAAATTTAGCTACAACCAGATAACCCTTGATGATCCCATGCCTTAACACTGAACACACCATTCGTATCCCTTGCATCCCGTTATGACAGAATTTCAACAACCCTCAGGCTAGGGCGGCACATAGTTATAGTCTGGTCGATGACTTGGCGCAATATACTGTAGCCATGTTGGTATTGGAGGTCCTTCAAACCTGTCAAACTCAACAAAAATCCTTACTATCCACCTTGGGGGCACTTGACCCAGTTGATACTAGACTCATCACATTTGATCTATATTGTGGGGAACCTCGCCTTCTCACTTTGGTAGCTTTGCAGATACCAATCAAGATTCATAACATCACGGTTCATTGATGTATCATTAATGGAGGTGCATCCACATGCATCATGTCCAAAACTGTATGGAAGAAACTTGGCTCCCCTGAGCTAATACCATCTGCCATCACTTTGAGAGCTTATGATTGATGACCATCCTCTCCTGAAGGGATCTTTCAAAATGTCCCCGTTGAACTTGGGGGAAAAATAATCCTTATCGACATTGAGGTTATCGATGCACCACTCGATTACAACATCTTGTCTGTACGTAGCTACATGTATGCTATGAAGGCCGTGGCATCTTCTGTGTTTCGAACGATGATGTTCCCCCACAATGGAAGATCATCACTATCGACCAAGTTTCACATTATGAGCCTAACCACTCCTCCAACATTGATAACATCTTACCTATCATCCGTACTAGTTCCAACGCATATCCATTCATGGATATGGCCCCTAGAATTTTCAAGGACCCATCTTTGCCGGCAACATACCACAGAGCACCACCGCTCATACACCCCTCAGCACAAGTGTGTGTCATATCTTCCAATGGAACTGAAACTGGAGATACCATTCCTCCCACAGAGGTTTCTCCACTCCCTGATGTCCCATTAGTAGAATAAATCCTACCTCAGGAATCCCCTAAGAACCCTATGACACCACTTATTCCTGATTTCACCCTCCCCCAGGGTCAAATCCTAATTTGGGAGACAATCCCCCAAGCCATTACTCAAATTCCCTTCTTCTACCCCCCACCGGGAGTACAATATTTCTAGGTAGCCTCAAAACTTACCCTTCCCAACATGGTGCTCACCATTCCGGTATGGAATCTACACCAACCGGCAATGGTTACTCAACCATCCCTCCCTCCCTAATCAGAGGGAATCTCGATGTAGATTCTAGTCCTAACTCCGACCACACCACCCTCACCCCCACCGACTAGCACCATTTCTACAGCTGGGGGTCGACGGAAGAAGAAAGAGCCCACCACTCTACTTCCCCCCCGATTTCAACCTCCTTGTGCACTATGCAAAAGAGAGGGACACCCCACTAATTGATGTCCCTCTCTTCCCAAGTTACGCAATTTGATCCAACTCCCTTGAGAAACCACATCTCTCGTCGCTTCACCAATCACACCTAGTACTACCACTATGTCCCCTACTAGAGGCAGTAAAGGGTTGCAAACCAAATTCGCGTGTGCCATCTGTTCCGAGTATGGACACTATACCCATCATTTCCCAACTTTACCTCATTTTCGATAGACGTTGACGACTGTACGTCAAAGCTTTCAGCAATATCCCTCTCCACCCACATCATCAGGTACCCATGTCACCAACATCCATTATGTCATGACCTCAGTCAATGAATGGATGAGGTTCCCTTGATCTCTTTGTGACTCACTTGATCATTTCACGTACTAATGTCCTTTGATCATTGAATACATGCGTCGTTAAATGACCCTTATTCAATATCCTCCAATCAACTCACCTCCTGTGATACAAGTGATTCCCCCTCTTCCTTCTCTAGATACTGTTGACATCACCTCCCATGAACCCGAGTCACTTCCCACTCCTCCATGGTTCCTGGATGGACTATTTGAGGATTTTCCCCCAAATCCTCCCAATTCTCCGGTTCATTTCCCCCAGGAAATCTTACCCCCTACCACAATTCCCCCCCCACAGTATATGGATATTTGGTTCATGTCAAGTGAACCATCACAACCTACTTGCGACACCCCCTCTACCTCTTCACCACCTGAAGACAATCACACAGTGACAATCACCAATGTTCCTTCCCCGAATCCCTTATATTCTCGCATTTTCCATTGCGACGAAGATATCCTAGAGGAACTCACTACCCCTGATTGCCCATGGAATGCGCTCCATCACAAAGCACTCTTTCTCTCACAGGAAGCCTTTGAAATTCCTAGTCAAGCCTCCATATGTGCAATCGAAACTAAGGATTTTATTCTGTCAGGGCATATAGACTGGTTCAACAACCCTATCCCCGCCCCCGATGCTTTTGAAGAAGGAAACATGGAAAACATTTCCCCCACTGTCAAAATCAACATTTCCCTCAAACTAGGAATCATAGAGGAAATCACCATTAGCTCTGCATGATCCCTTGAGGAACTCACAACTTACAAAGCTCTCGTTCAGGAATACCGGGATATTTGTTCCTAGTCATATACAGAGATGCCCAGCCTCGATCCTTCTATCGTCAAACATCACATCGACACATGGCCATATGTCTCCCCAGTACGTCAAAATCAATGCCCACTGCACCCATCCAAGTTCGTGGCTATCAAAGCCAAAATTGACAAGTTATGCATTATAGGGTTCATATACCCCATCGCATACACCTCGTGGGTCTCCAACCCCATCCCTGTAAACAAAAAACAAGGCACTATTCACGTCTGCACTGAATTTCATGATATCAATCATGGTTGTCCCAAAGACAAATTCCCAACCCCTTTCATCGACCAAATTATCGATGATTGCACTGGCCATGAGGCCTTGTCCTTCATGGATGGGTTCTCCAGCTACATTCAAATCCAAATCCATCTAGTAGATCCATATAAAAGAACATTTACTACCCCATGGGGTACTTTTGCTTATCGTGTCATGCCTTTTGGACAAAAAAATGCAGGTGCTATGTTCCAACGGGCCACGACTTATGTTTTCCATGATCTTTCTTGCATCATCCTCACTTACTTGGACAACCTCACTACTCGATCCAAGAAATGAACCCAACATTTAGATGACTTACGAGTTGTCTTTCAATGATGTCGCCAATACAATATCTGCTTGAACCTCCTCAAGTGTGTATTTTGTGTCACCGTCGGATGCCTCCTTGGGTTCATCGTCTCCCAACATGGCATCACTATGGACCCCCTCAATGTCCAAGATATCACAAAAATTCCACCACCAAGGAATTTACGCCAACTGCAGAGCCTACAAGGCAAAGACAACTTTTTACGACGCTTTGTCCCAGATTACGCCACTCTCGCACATGGTTTCCTTTGGTTACTACGTCATGATATCCCATTTTGATGGGATGAACATGACCAAAACTCTTTTGATGAATTAAAAGCAGCGCTATCCAATGCCCCTTTGATTAGTCCTCCTGACTATGATCACAATTACATCCTCTACTTATCGGCCTTATCCATCTTAGTAGCAAGAGTTCTCGTCCAACTAGGGGATGATGGACACGAGCATGTTATTTACTACATTAGTAAAAATATTTCAGGACCACCCCTGAAATACAATCATGAGGAGAAACTCTCCCTCGTAGTCCAAAAACTACGTCATTATATTTTTTTTTTGTACTACCAAAGTCGTGGCCTATTCCAACCCCATGCAGTACTTGCTTAGTCGATGAAAAATTAATGGTAATTTTTCCCAATGGATCGTCATCCTTCAGGAACATGACCTAGAGTTTTCAACTCTCAAAAGAAAGAAATAACTTGTTCTCATTGAACTCATCACAACGTTTCCCTCAGACGCTACAAGTTCAGCCATCAATACATATTTTCTCGATGAACTCCTCTTCTACATCCACTTGAATGACCCTTGGTATGTCGACCTTCTCGTCTACCTTCAAACACAAAAGTTTGGGTCTCATCTCTCTCGAGACGATCATCGGTGCATTCTCCATCAGGCTCCTCGATACCTCCTCATCGGTGACATTTTGTATCGATGGGGGGTTGACACCATACTTCACCGATGTTTAACCATCGATGAAGCAGATAGAGTCTTGAATGATTTCCATAGCGGCGCTTGCGGTGGCCACCTCTTAGGGATGTCCACCACCCAAAAAATCATTTGAGACATATACTTCTAGCCCACATTGTTTCATGACTGCATCCACGCTTTCAAGTGGTGCGACAAATGCCAACTTTATGAAAACAAAGCATGAGTGCCACCCGCTCTTCTACATCCAGTCATTACTACTAACCCCTTCTGCAAATGGGGCATAGAATTCATGACTTGCAATCCTCCATCTAGAAATGGACATAAGTACATCTTCGTGGTAGTAGATTTCTTTACCAAATGGGTTGAAGCCATGCCTACCTTCAACAATACCGCTGACACAACAATGCTTTTTTCCTTCAACCACATCATTACCCATTTTGCAGTTCCACTACAGTTAGTCTTCGATCACGGTAAACACTTTGTGAATGAGATATTCATCAAAATCTCCTCAAGGTTAGGCTTCTCCCACGATTTTGCCTCCCCATACTACCCTCAGTCCAACGGATACGTCGAGGCTATTAACAAATTCCTCAAAACCATGTTGCAACACACTATCAACAAACATAAGACCAACTAGCATCATATGTTGTTTTCAACATTATGAGCTTATTGCACGGCAGTCAAAACTGCTATCGTTTTTACACCGTTTCATGTCATCCATGGGATTGAAGGCACCCTCCCCATCGAGTGCGAAATTCCCACGTTGCGCACCACCATCGAGATATTACCTGAAACTGCTCCAATGGAGAAACGCTTGCTACACTTAGAGTCGTTGGATGAAGATCATCCATCTTCCTTGTAGAACATTGAGGCAAATAAGAAACAGTCGAAGGCCACCTTTGACCACCATGTCAACCTTCGCTCATTTAATGAAGGAGATCTCGTCCTAGCCTACGATATCACTCACGATACCCTCGGTTATGGGAAATTTGAGTCATTATGGCATGGAACCTACATCGTCCAACACTGCCTCACTAAAGGTGCATACATCCTGGCCTCTCCAGAAGGATATCCTCTCAAAGAACCCGTCAACGGGTTGTACCTAAAGAAATTTTACACTTGAGCATAGCCATTTTACACTAGGATTTTTCTTCGTACACATTTGTAGAGTTTTTAGTCTTCATTTTTCTCCTCTAGTCCTCATGTTTGATCTACCATTCATGTTATTGACAGATGCCTCCTCCATCAGCCTACCACATTGGTTATGTTGACGGAGCTAGCCATTGGACATAGAATCTTGCTTCGGTCACTTGGGCCCTCTACACCCCCTCACATGAACTGCTCCACTCCAGTGACATATGTTTGGGCTCAGAAACCAACAACCAAGAAGAATACACAACCGTCATTTTCCCCCTCGTCGAGGCTAGTCACCGCCACATTCGTCACCTTAGCGGCTTCTTAGATTCCTAGCTTGTCGTCCTGCAGCTCAACAATGTATACCATGTCCGCGATCCTTGCCTCTTTCACAAATAACTGCAAGTTAGAATCTTATATTGACACTTTGATTCAATTGCATTTACACATATTCCACGACAATTTAATCAAATAGAAGATAACATGGCTAACCTAGTGTTAGATTGACATTTATCACACCAAGACATCATCACACATACATAAATCATCAAAATACTGTTACATGATATAGATTAGACATCATAAAAACATAAAAAAATATCATCACATGTAAACATCATTGAGATACCAAACATGTATATCCATATATATATTGATCAATGTGTCATAAATTTTTACAAAATAGTACAACATGTACATTGCCAGTAGGAAAGTGAGCCCCCCTCACCCTTATAGGTACAAAATGGGTGTCACACTATCCTATACAAAATGGGCTCGCAGGCCTATATAAATACAAAAATATACAACATGTCACTCAAGGTGCCCCAAGAGCACCACCACTAGGTCCTCTATCTGTAGGAGGTGCCCCACCAGCTGGGGGTCCTCCAAGTCCGGGGGGTAGTCGCCCAGTCATCGCTTCCCCCACTATAGCTACTTTGTGGATCAGGGTCCACAACTCTGTAGGGCCACCCACACACTTCTCTAGGACTCTCTCTTCCTGGATATAGGACCACAAGCCCTCGGTCACACCCTGTAGTACCACTTCCAACCAGTGTAAGAAATCCTCTAACCCCTCACCGACCTCTACCTGAGGTGTATGCGATGTCCCTGCACCTGGATCGTCAAATTTGCACCTCCTGCTATCTCTTGCCTCATCTCCTGGCCTCTCACCAACCTCTTCCCTCTAGTGTCAATCTCCCAGCTGTGGCTCTCCCCATGGTGATCTCACTGGCCCATGACGAGCCAACTCTCCAACCAACTCCGCCTCACGGCCTCACGGCCCCACATCTGCAAAAACACAAACAACGATAGAATCAACATCCATCCATACATAAACATATGCTATACCATCAAAATAAAAAAAAATCAGTATACCAACATACCTCTCTGGTCCCAATCCTCCCCAGGAGGCAACACCATATCCGGATCATGCCGGAAGTCCATCCCACCATATGGGAACCACAGTATAATCTGTGGCATATGGCACCACACATGTGCCAATGTGGCCATAAAATAATGGCCACCATTCCCTCCTCCATGCCTTACCAAAATCGATTCCCACCACATCAGTCATGGCTCCTGTGCCCTAGCATCTGGCAACAAAAATCTAAGGCACAACATGGGCACCCTCTCCAAAAACCATGCCACCAATATAGATCCAAAGGAAAACTCACTAGAGTCGGTGGTCTGACACCGGTTAATCTGTCCCATCATCTTGGAGTGCAACATCAAGCGCCAAGAGAAAAAATCTCCATCCAATACTCTCTGCATAATCCTCAGCTGACCACCACTAATCCGCTGAGTTGCTAAGGATCCATATATCCTCACAATCATCGCTGCGATCCACTGATGCAAGAGCACATCCATCGCCTCGATGTAGATGAAAAAACCTGACATAATGTTCGGCCCCAAACAATAACTCCATGCTAAGTCTACCAAGTGTACATCCCTTGGAAACTGGGGATCAATAGGTAGGGCCATTCCCTGAAAAGGGAGCCTTGTCAAGAAATAAACATCCTCCATAGCCAAGAATGTCAACTACTTTCCCCACACAATGAAGCACCGCAGATCAATGCTCCACATCGAAATCAGATACTGAAGCATGTACTCCTGCGACCGTATCAGTGGGCAGTCGAAGAACTCGAGCAACCCACAGGCTGCCAAGTTTCTCCGAATTCCCAACTCCTCTCTCACTGCCTCCCTGAGGTGTTCCCAATTCCGCTCCCTCCAATGGGATGACATGATAAACTGATCACCTGCATTCACACAGAAAACTCTTGATCAACAATCATCATTCATTACAAAAATCTTCAAAAAATACAAGTTTTTCAAACCCTTCATCTTTGCCTCAAGTGCGCGGATGTCACCCCCATAGGCGTGCTCATATGCATGCCTATTTTTCACACAGTTGCACATCAATGCACAGTTGTCGAAGAAACCGATGTGCGTCAATGCACATTTGTCACATCCATAGGTGTGCATTCATGCACACCTGTTCTCTACACAATTGCGCACAATGCACAACTGTAATTCGAACAGGCGTGCACCAAATGCGCACATGTTTTTCCCACCCACACGCCCCCATGCGTGACTGTATTCAACACAACTTCACATCATGTGTGGGAGAAGGAATTATATCCGTGCATCTGAGCGTGTGTATCCTTCCTTCTCCCGCGCACTGGTGGGACCATCCCTACAAAAAACCCTAGTATGACCATTCATAAGACCCTACCCAAAAAATATAACCTATCTATTGTGCCAGAGGATGAGACCACTAACCTAGCTCTCACAACTCCTGGATTAGTCGGCTCAAACTTTCCTAATTTCCAAATCTCCTCTAAATCCTCTCATCAACTCACTATGGCAGCAGGTACAAATGAGATGGCATTGTGGGCCCCACAACCATATATAGTCCCTTTTTCCAAACTTCCAAACTCAGTTACAGGAGCTCAGAGTCTATGTTTTCCAATCCGTCTTTAGCCACGAGATCATGATCCCGCCACCTACACAGTCACATTCCCTAGGTCACCATCCATACTTGGCCCCGAGGGAGCATTTTTCTCACATCATGCCCAGGTACGCATGCTCATGTTCAAAATTATCAAATAACTATTATATGTTCTTTATCTTTAGATATTGTTCACGTCAGGTATTCATTTTTAATGTGTGAAGGTACTTGGTCATCAAAAACTAGCGCAGCCCCTTCAGGTATATGATCGACACTGACATGTAATAATTCCCTTTGAATATCAATTGCATCTCCCAGTCACACCCTATGACATTTTTCCTTTAGGGTCCCTACATATAGCTCTGCAGTACTACCACCTTCACTACATTTCAGTACTGTCTCCCAGTAGCAATCTCCCCCACATGAGTTGTCCCATTCGTAGTCCCCCTTGGCACTTTGACACTCGTGCCGATTTCACCCCTAGGATGGGAGTTCCGATAGTCTTATGCATTTCCGAGAATTAGCCACATACTCCTTCTCCTCATATTTTCTAGCTTTCCTAATGGACTCCCAGGTTACCTCATCATGATTCTATTTTTACTGCACCTCTGTAGTATCATTAACCTTCCATTTCATACACAATTAGTTTTCCCATCTGCAGATTTCACTCCATTAATTTAACTCTTACAGAAACCCATCTATGCCCCCCCCACCCTTCACTAGTTCTCCACGCAACTTGCACCCTCACATGCCAAGACATCTTGCACTGAGGCACCCGTTTCTATATCTGTACACTCATCCCAAATTATTCTTTATTTATTTGGTAATTGTAAAAATCCTTTGTTTCCATGATTTACTTAGCTTTTTGTTGTCACCCTTGGAGACCCTCTTTTTTTGGCAAAGCAACCCATGTCTCCCTTGGTTGGGGCATCCACTATCCTCTACTCCTGTTGACATAGTACATAAAGCCCGAGTATCCTACAGTCCATGTACCCCTGATATCTGAGTTTGTCCACTTTTTCACGCCAATGACACAGTTTAACCCCATGTCTAGTCATCCCCCTGATGCTAGATACAGTTTCACGGTTGCTGCCAATCATCCTTCCAACATACCCCCAACCAAGGGAAATACCGAGTCTCACCGCAGCTTGACTTCGTTTATGTTCTCTATCAGTTCCTGATTTTACCTAGTGTATTTCATGAAGCCCTTTACTTTTTGGAGTCGCATCTCCCTTTCTATCGACATCAACACAATTTTCAGAAGGGTGATAATATCTCGACTATTTTTATCCCCGATCTCTAGGGATAGCTAGGAGATCATGTCTCGAGGCCCACAGGTCCTAGACATGAATTACCGAGAGTAGGATTGACCTGAGCATGGCCCTGGAGGGCCCATCCTTCTTCTTCTTTTCTAGACTTGTCCTATTATCAGCAGTAGCTTCCATCACCATCGGCTTGGACTTGCATCAAAGAGGACTCTTGCTCCATGAGGTAATTGGTCCAAGGTATCATGGTATGTGTCATGTTTGATCATTATAACCTTCTTATATATGCATTAGGTTTCTTACATTTCTGATAACTGCTTGGATCTTACACTAATCCACTTGACCATGCTTGGGGGGATTAATGGAGTGACCTAGCAAGATTGTATTCATGGGTTTTGGTTAGCCACAAGGGGGGATTTGCAGAGCCATCGTCCACTCCCACCATTCTGTCATTTTACATCTTATCTCCCATTCATCCATCTCATTCCCCTAGTCTGGCCATTAGGATGACCTTTTGAGGGTTACACTTTGTCCTGTGGGAAGAAGGGGCTAAAGGCCCAGGGGGTAAAAGCAGCTGGTAAAAGATAAAAGCCATAG
>JZKD02S0521983.1:193339-208678 GCA_000966675.3 Picea glauca | reverse complement strand
TGGGTGTTGTATCTGCATGTGCATTTTCCTTCATGTCCAAATAACTTCATCAATCTTGTGGTCCAAAACCCATGACTAGGGTTGGCATCAATGACAACAACCAATCTTCCAACAACCTTTGTGGAACAAGCCACTCAGACCCTACCTCATCCTACTACTTGCAACGCTGAAACACAAACTCAGCCATGGGATGAGTAGGCAATAATACAGAAATGGAAAAAAGAGTCTGTTGTTACACAGGCCAAAAGCCTGCAGGAACACAAACAAATCTGGATAAATCATATCTACTCAAATTGGGAAGCTTTGGAGCAAACACGCCAGGAATCTTGTGCCCTTAAGAAACAGAATAAAGAGCTAAAAGGCAGATTGCTCCTGATTTTTGACTTGGCACAAAAGCTATTGGCTACAAGGAAACCATCATGCAATTACTCTCTGTCCCTCATGGAACGACTTACATGGTTTCAGATCAAATCAGTCAAAGAAGGCAGACCCCATGCAGTATTAAATCCAACAGATTTTATTAAAACCTTTGCAGAAGCCTCTGTTATGGATTATCACCTCCTCTGTGAGGAATATTTTCATAATGAGGCCATTCCTGAGAACCGGAAACTTAACCTTAACCCTCTTGTCGGTGACATCCAGATTCGAGCACTCACCTCCTTCCTTAAAAATCAGATTATATGGCAAGATGAATTCCTAGCTTCCAAGCACAATGAGGATAACCGCCTTCTCTGGATAAGTCCAGAACCACAAAATGATTCCACCTTTCTTGCATAATATTATCACTTTTTAAAGAAACCTGGGATGACTCAACACATTCAGCAATTACAGACATCAGTGTTTCAGGAGTGTCAACATTTCATTAAATCAACAGAGATTGCTTCCCTACAGGAAAATAAGATGTTTTGGCAACAATCTACTGAGAAAAGATAGGAACACAATCCTTTTAGCCCCACTAATCTTGAGATAGCAATCTTCAGGGTACCTAACTACATCAAGTGTGTTCAGCAATGTGCTGAAAGCTGGATAGGGTACCAGTTCCATTTTCCTATCCTCTGGATGCTAGAAGAAAAATATCAAGTCCATTATAAGCTGCCCAAGAAGGTCGAAACAGGAGCTTGGAAAAGGTTACAATGTGTTCAAGGGTTTAGAGATCCAACAGACATCACATTCCACAGCTACTGCTTGAGTAACTTGCACGCTCAGATTCGGTATTCAGATTCTAATTCAGAGTGAAGTTGCCTGAGGACATGCAACATTTTAAGTTGGGTGGATGTTAGGACCATACAATGTACCTTTTTGCTCACACTTTTTGCTACCTTTACACCCTTGTTTCACTCACATTTAAACTCACATTATTACCTTACCCTATCTTTCCAAAGGTATNTCCAGTTACACAGGCTCCAACCTGTATAACAGAGAACAACTGTTCTCCCTTGTACCACCTTTCCACCCTGGTTTCTCTAGCTGCAACTAGATGGAAGCTACTACTCCCTTTGTTCAAGCACCCACTTGAACCTCTGAGGACAACAGTCCTCCCTAGCACCTCCCTACCACCCTGGTTACAAATAAATGATTGAATAACCAACACACAGATAAATCAATTCTTACCACTTCTTCACTATTCTGCAATTCTTCTCTGCTACACTATTCTTATTCTCTGTTCATATTTGGATTGACTTGTTGTCTCTGTCTATCTATTCTTTCTCTGTCCTTCTCATCCTTTTTTATATGAGCACATTCTTCTCTCTCCACCTTTTCTTTTCTGTTCAGCTTCTATTCCTTCTCTCTGAGCTTTTCTTCACACTGTACATTCTGTAGTTTTTCAATTCTACAATTCAACTCATTTTTCCCATGCCAACCGCTACCCGCGCACAGTCTCTATGTTCTTCTTTTCTACACCACTACAACAGCAGTTACACTTCGAATCTTCTTAGGAAAACAAAATGTGTAAGCAACTAAAACATCGATCGATCAAGAATCATGAATTAGTTTTGTTAACTGATTCGTAACTGTTCAATTGACTGTGAGATGGAGCAGTATCCATCCAATCATATTCAATTTCACCTGTACCGTTGGATGAATTTCATTAGTCTTGCATTCATTTCGGCATTCCACTCTTTAGTATTTCAGGATTTGTGTGATCAAGTGTCTCAACACTCCATGTTGCGATTCCTGAAATGGAGCTTGATTGCTCTAACTCTTTACTCTATCTCTCGCCGATGTGACCAATGGTTGTGACCATAGCCTTATTCAAAAAATACATTTTTCCATTTTATGTCTTGGCACTTCGGCATTTTGGTACTCCTGTGATGAAGTTTTTCGACACTTCAACTCCCAGTATCCGGAACTCCGAAATGGAGTCAGATCAACGGTTCGGTACTCCAGCATTTCTAATTTCGTCAAATCGGCATTTCAGTATTCATGTGGTAAAGTTTCTTGAATCTCCATGTCGCAGTGCCCGAAACTCTGAAACGGGGCTTGTTTGTGACATTTCGCAACTTCGAGTTGCGCGATTTTGGGACTCCTCTAATGAAGAGTCTTTACTCTTGACTCCTCCTACTCCCGATATCCGAAACTCTGGTATGGAGTCTTTATCATTTCTCGACTTCGGGTTTTGCGACTTTGGGACTCCTTATGATGAGAGTATTTGTCATTTCCATCTCCCGTTATCCAAAATCTCGGTATCCAGTACTCCAAGCGATGTGCCTGTTTCGGGTTTTCGCATTTCGACACTTCGGGACTCCTGATGATGTGAGTCTTTGAAATCTCCATCTCCCGGTAATCAAAATCCTAGTATCCAACACTCCAAGCGATGTGCATGTTTTTGTTTTTCACATTTCGGCACTTCGGGACTTCTGATGATGTGAGTCTCTAACATCTCCATCTCTCGGTAACTAAAATCCCCGTATCCAACATTCCGAGTGATGTGTCTTTTTTCGAGTTTCGGGATTTCACATGTTGTGAATTCGAGAGGTTAGGGAACCCTATTCCTTTGAATTTCCAGTCAGCGAAATGGCGATATTTCACCACGTGTCCTATGGACCCAACGGTCTAGATCTTATTGAAACTTCACGGGCCTTCGTCGATTCTAATAAATAGTCCAGATCAATCCTTGATCCAACAGTTAGGAATATATCATGAATTGCCTGATTCGAGATTTCGGCGTTTCGCATTTCGCGACTTCGGAACTCCTTTAGTGAAGTGTTTCGACACTTGATATCTCCATCTCCTGGTATCCAAAATACCAGTAGCCAAAACTTCGAAATGGAGTTTGACCAACACTTCGATCTTGCCATTCGATCTTCAACAAGCACACCTTTGCACTGCTAATTCGCTTACTTTGTTCCTGTTTTGCCATCGATGCCATCAATGACAAGAATACTATGATCTTGCCATAAATGACAATAATACTCTGCCTGTTAAACATGTCAACCATCATACTCTGCCTTCTGTATGAAAATATGCCAGCACAGTGTGACCAGGAATTCCAAGCCCATTAAACCCCATAAAAGCCTAGACTGGGTATGGTGATATAAAATGCGTGAAGACAACCAACCACTCCAGACCAAACGAAAACCATTCAACTAAACTAGCGAGGACGACAGAGAGCCTTTATGGCTACTAACACTTAGGGTGACCAATAACGTTGTGACTTCAAACATTTTTGCAGAGAAAACCATCAACAANATCATCTATAATTGAGCACCAACTCAATGTGAGGCTACTACCTCTGTTTTACAAGCTCCAACTTGTTTGAGAGCACCAACTCTTTGGTTTCTCTAGAACCCACTAGAAGGAAGCACCAACTCCCTAAGTATTCCATCACCAACTAGATGGAAGCACCTACTTCCAGTTACACAGGCTCCAACCTGTATAACAGAGAACAATTGTTCTCCCTTGCACCACCTTGCCACCCTGGTTTCTCTAGCTGCAACCAGATGGAAGCTACTACTCCCTTTGTTCAAGCACCCACTTGAACCTCTGAGGACAACAGTCCTCCCTAGAATCTCCCTACCACCCTAGTTACAAATAAATGATTGAATAACCAATAGACAGATAAATCAATTCTTACCACTTCTTCACTATTCTGCAATTCTTCTCTGCTACACTATTCTTCTTCTCTGTTCATATTTGGATTGACTTGTTGTCTCTGTCTATCTATTCTTTCTCTTTCCTTCTCATCCTTTTTGATATGAGCACATTCTTCTCTCTCCACCTTTTCTTTTATGTTCAGCTTCTATTCCTTCTCTCTGAGATTTTCTTCACACTATACATTCTGTAGTTTTTCAATTCTACAGTTCAACTCATTTTTCCCATGCCAACCGCTACCTGCGCACAGTCTCTATGTTCTTCTTTTCTGCACCACTACAACAACAGTTACACTTCGAATCTTCTTAGGAAAACAAAATGTCTAAGCAACTAAAACTTCGATCGATCAAGAATCATGAATCAGTTTTGTTAACTGATTCGTAACTGTTCAATTGACTGTGAGATGGAGCAGTAGCCCTCCAATCATATTCAATTTCACCCATACCGTTACATGACTTTCATTAGTCTTGCATTCATTTCGGCATTCCGCTCTTCAGTATTTCGGGATTTGTGTGATCAAGTGTCTCAACACTCCATGTCGCGATTCCCAAAATGGAGCTTGGTTTTTCTAACTCTTTCCTCTATCTCTCGTCGATGTGACCAATGGTTGTGGCCATAGCCTTATTCAAAAAATACATTTTTCAATTTCGTGTTTTGGCACTTCGGCATTTTGGTACTCCTGTGGTGAAGTTTTTCGACACTTCAACTCCTGGTATCCGGAACTACGAAATGGAGTCAGATCAACGGTTCGGTACTCTAGCATTTCTAATTTCGTCGAATCGGCATTTCGGTATTCATGTGGTAAATTTTCTTGAATCTCCATGTCGCAGTGCCCGAAACTCCGAAACGGGGCTTGTCTGTGACATTTCGCAACTTCAGGTTGCGTGATTTCGGGACTCCTCTGATGAAGAGTCTTTACTCTTGACTCCTCCTACTCCCGATATCCGAAACTCTGGTATGGAGTCTTTATCATTTCTCGACTTCGGGTTTCGCAACTTTGGGACTCCTTATGATGAGAGTATTTGTCATTTCCATCTCCCGATATCCGAAATCTCGGTATCCAGTACTCCAAGCGATGCGCCTGTTTCGGGTTTTCGCATTTCGGTACTTCGGGACTCCTGATGATGTGAGTCTCTGAAATCTCCATCTCCCGGTAATCGAAATCCTAGTATCCAACACTCCAAGCAATGTGCATGTTTTGGGTTTTCGCATTTCGGCACTTCGGGACTTCTGATGATGTGAGTCTCTAACATCTCCATCTCCCGGTAACCAAAATCCCCGTATCCAACATTTCGAGTGATGTGTCTTTTTTCAGGTTTCGGGATTTTGCATGCCGTGAATTCGAGAGGTTAGGGAACCCTATTCCTTTGAATTTCCAGTCAGCGAAATGACGATATTTCACCACGTGTCCTATGGACCCAACGGTCTAGATCTTATTGAAACTTCACGGGCCTTCGTCGAGTTTGATCAATAGTCCAGATCAATCCTTGATCCAACAGTTAGGAATATATCGTGAATTTCCTGATTCGAGATTTCGACGTTTCACATTTCGCGACTTCGGAACTCCTTTAGTGAAGTGTTTCGACACTTGATATCTCCATCTCCTGGTATCCAAAATCCCAGTAGCCAAAACTTTGAAATGGAGTTTGACCAACACTTCGATCTTGCCATTCGATCTTCAACAAGCACACCTTCGCACTGCTAATTCACTTACTTTGTTCCTATTTTCCATCGATGCCATCAATGAAAAGAATACTATGATCTTGCCATAAATGACAAGAATACTCTTCTTGTTAAATATGTCAACCATCATACTCTGCCTTCTGTCTGAAAACATGCTAGCACAGTGTGACCAGGAATTCCAAGCCCATTAAACCCCATAAAAGCCTAGACTGGGTATGGTGATATAAAATGCGTGAAGACAACCAACCACTCCAGACCAAAAGAAAACCATTCAACTAAACTAGCGAGGACGACAGAGAGCCTTTATGGCTACTAACACTTAGGGTGACCAATAACGTTGTGACTTCAAACATTTTTGCAGAGAAAACCATCAACAATTTCACACAGTTGTCATACTCAAGGAAAACACAAACCAATACATCTGATCCAATATCTATTTCATAACCAGAGCAGACTCATGGATGGGGAAAAAAAGACATACCTGTAATCAAACACCTTAAAACACAATTTGGCCAAGCGGTTCCTCTCTGCTAGGAAGTCGGAGCATAACCATAGCAACAAATTTGAACAATAGCCCGATTAGGGTGATGGCCGACGAAGGAGTAAGGGTGACGTGCATTAAATGCATGTCGCCTCCATTCACAATGCATTAATTCCCTAGTACATGACAGCGAGCTTTCCATTAACACACTTAATCAAACCATGTATTGAAACCATCACCCATTAAAACCAATAGTGCAGCCATATCACATTTCTAAATTATACCATAACATAATTCAACAGTGTTCCATATAACTCAACAAATTGCATAACCATTAGCATCTATTAGCTTTTCAAATGTTCCACCAACATCTATCCATCCCAAATATACCATATGCATATTAACCATATAACTCAATCAAATCACATAACCATTAACTTTCTAGCTAAGATTTAACCATAATCATTTTAATCTTTCATGCATATAGTATAGCATATAACATAGTTCAAATTCTTCCCTTTGCATTTGTTGCATTGTTTTCATTTCTTTCCAATTGCTTGTATGTGTTATTGTTTTTTCCCAACTATCTTTTATGTATTGTTACTAATATGTTTGTTGTGCAGGTGTCCCAAGAACATATAGCAATGATATCAATGAATAGAATAGGTCGTAGTAACATAAAGAACCAATACTTCATAAGCCCAATCCATAGTCACTAAAACAATATCTCATAACCATGTAATTCATGTCGAACATCATCACAAACATCAAATATGAACGAATCTGATCTACAATCTACAAGGGGGTCCCACCTACTAGTATTATTTAGCTTTTATAGTAATAAGCTTTAGAAAAACTTTGTGGGCAAAACTTCGTTGCGATTTTAATCGTCAACAAACTGGCGACTCCATAGGAAAATTTGTTTTCAATAGATTTTGAACTTAGAACTCATGGTTTCGCAGACCGGGAACAATAGGTCAAGAATATATAACCAGGAAGATTATGCAACAAGGGGAAGTGAGTGGATTTAATGGAAAGATGACCGGGAATATGGGAATAATTTATGAAAAGTGATAAGTATGAGGGGTTTTACCACTATATGCATAATCATTCAACCAGAATCTTCTCTTAACTTCAAGGAGAAAAAAAATTAGACTTGCTCTCAAAATATGAATGGATGAAGAAATGGTAAGAAGAAGCAGGAGATAACCAATTCTTTTTAAGACAGCAGTGGAAATATATAACAATTTCAAGGGTCCTTCAGAGGAAACATCATAACAGTTGTGTAATCTTGATTGTTATTGACTAACAATGCTTTGTGGGAGTGTCATTGTGGCAGAATTGATCCAACATCCTATTTTGACCAATTTAACTAAAAGATGATAGGAAACAAAAATCATGACAGAGTAAAATGCAGAAATTAAAACAACATCAATAAAAGACAAAAAAAATGAAGAAGATAGAAAGAAATTTTTAACTCAGAAAGCCGAATTCGAACTATTGTAAAGAAGAAAAAGAAGCAAAAAAATGAAAGTAGAGCTATGCTACTAGTATAGAAAAAATCTAGACAACATTAGAACTTTTCACGTTGGTCCCTCGTAATGTTTCAGGCGAGGACTGTTAGCGCTGTAGGAAAATAATTTCTTCTGTAAATCCTTTAAAATGTAAGAGTTAGTGCCCAAGACAAAATCAATTTGGAAGGGACCCGACACTTGGAATCCTGATGTAATTATCAACCCCTTGACGTACACAATTAGATCATCAAGATAAAGATGTATGTTGACCAATTCATCAAAAGTAGTGTGCATAGGTATTTTAAAAGCGGTACTTGCATCAAGTAAGCCCAAAGGAAGGCATTTATAATACATATTACCGTAAGTGGTTTTGTGAACATTTTCCCTTTTTACCTTGGTTTTATTGTAACCCATAATTTCATCAAGTAAGAGCTTCAAATGTGACTCTACAACCTGCTGCAGAATTATTTTCATATTGAGAGGAGGAAAAGGATTTCTCATGATAGCTGACTAAAAGTGAAAAAATGAATGCAGGTTCTAATATTCTTAGTGGTCCTTGAAGCAGGTTCCCAATTGGAAACCCATTCAGGATGGACTGAAAAAATAATCCAAGTCCTTAAGAATTTTCTCAACTCCCCTTGAAAGGTAGCCTTAAAAGTAGAGTTAATAGATCTTTGTTCTTTCATAATTGGTTTCATGCCTTCCTTGATGGGAATAGCATTTTATAAACAAACAGGATCAAAACCACAAAGATCTTTATAAGGCCAAGTAGAAACCTTTTGAAATTCACCAAGTAGCTTGGCAGACTTATTTTTTTCACTATCAAAACATTGGGTGCTTATATTAATGTTCCTTGAAAATTCGAGTGCCCCAATGTTCAAGGAGATGCTTTCACCCAACTTCATTCGTAACTCCTGTTATTTTTGTTTTTATTTATTGCCTATAGCACTCAATGAAAATGAGCCGTCAAGAGGAGTCAAGCTCTCGGGAATCTTATTTTTTTCTATGAAAATAATTTCCTCGGGCCTAAGAGGTTCATATTGAATGAAAGAAAAAATGCTCTCATTGTTAGGGAGGGCCTATCGAGATTCTACATTTCCAGGGATATATGGACGATATAGAGATTGAAAAGAACAATTAGACATGTGAGGAAAAAGTTGTTGATTAGGAGAGGCTACAAAGGAAGCTAACCAATCAGCCATTGAATTAAACTCCCTCTTAACATGAGTGATGTTGAAAGATAGAGGTTCGAGACAAGCGCACAAACAGTGTGGGAGTATTTTTCCATCAACTTGTTGCTAGAAGAGCATATCTTATGTATCAGGTTCACAACAAGCTCAAAATTCCCAAAAACTGAAAGATGACCACAACCAATATTAAGGAGGTTTTCAATGCCTAATAATAAAGCTTTGAATTCAACGACATTGTTTGTACAAGCAAACTCTAACTTGTAGTAAGACAGATTATGAATTTTTCCTGCAGGGGAAACCAAGATAATACCATCCCCATTACCTTCATTAGAGCATGAACCATCAAAGTGCATGTGCCATATATCATCATCTAAATCGATTTGTTCCAAAGGAATATTATCCTCCTCGACAAAGATGGAATACACTCCTAGGTCTTCTTCGATATAGTTTACGCTAGATTGTGGAACACTCTCTATGTAGGGTGAAATTATTTCCTCTCTAAGGACTATAATGTTCTTACCATTCCAAGAAACAGATAAATGTATCACGTCGAATGAGAGGTATCCACCTATTAAGGCTTTCCAATCTCTTCCCAAGATAATTGAGTAATTTCTTATAGGCATATCAATGACTTGAATGATGAGGGTTGTCCATATTTTAGAATGAGCGCATAAAACCAAGGTCACATCCTTAATCTTTCCCATGGTTGTTTGTTGTAGACTATTATAGGAGAGCATGATTCTGGCGTTTTCATTTGTACAAGACAAGCCTAGATCTTCCATAATAATCTTCGACATCACACTTGTTGAAATAATGTAACTGCAAAGACTATTATTATTATTATTGATATATTATTCATAGGATCAATCCCCATTGTGGATTGATCATGTCGGTTATTGTAATAGGACCAAATCCACTTTTGTGGATTGGTCAAAAGACAATTGTAATAGACAAAATAAGAAGTCAGCCCCATCAGATATTAAAGAGACCCAAAAATTTAATAAAGGTGGGTTTACCCACCCAGTTTGAGAAGTCGCCCCTGCCAGTGAAGAGACACTTCACACGTGCCAAACTTGTATGAATAAAGAGGCCAACGCCTCACTTAGACACACAACACACTTGCTCATTGAGAGACAAGTTTTGGATCTGTTGGTTAGAGAAGAAGGAGAGAGAGTGGCACATATCTAGGAGAGGAATTTTTGTATTAGCATAAGAGATCTCTTGGCATTGTATTGGCTATCTATATTAAGGAAGTTTTGCTGGGTTTTCTTCCCCTAGAAGGTTTCCAAGGATAAATGTTGTGTCTCTTGTGATTGTGTATTTCTCAATGATCTTGGATTATGCTATTGTTATCTAATGAAATGCAAACATCTATAATAATGTCTTAAACATTAACATGGTTTCAGAGCCAAGATGAAGGAAGCATCTTTCACAAGTGAAAAACGTCATTGTTATCGTACATGAAAATTAGGGCTTTTTGATGGTGAATCTTTCCAGCCCCAAAACCATCTAGAAAAGTGATCCCTCCCCTAAGGATTAGTTTGGTACTCTCAGATCACATTTTCAGTGGTTGGATCTCCCAGAAAGTGAAACCCTAGTTTCACAAAGTACCAGAAGTACCACAAAACTAGTGTACTAGAAGTACCAGAAGTACCAGAGTACTAGAGGTACCAGAAGCACTAGTCAAGAAATCTGCAGATCAAATTTGGAGGAGAAAAAGTTGTATTTTCTCAAATCCAAGCACACCAGGATACTCGCCTCAACCAAGCGCACCTCCTGGTAAGTTCAATTTTTTTTTTTTTAGCACTTTCATTTTTCATTCATTTTCCTAGCTCCAAGTAAAGATGTCTGCAAGCATTAAGCTTGTTGACAAGTTAGAAGGAGTGGAAAAATTCCATGCCTAGAAGTATAGGATTGGCCTCATTCTTGAAGATAATGACCTAGCAAGATTTGTCAAAGAAGAAGTACCGGAACTCGACGATGTTGCAGAAAAGGCAAACCATCAAAAGGACACAATAAGGGCCAAAAGAATCATGGTAGATTCAATCAAAGACCACCTGATTCCTTATGTCTCATCCAAGAAAACTCCGAAAGAAATGTTTGATGCCTTGACCAGACTATATGAAGGAAATAACATAAACCAGAAGATGAATCTTAGAACTCAACTGAAGAATACAAGGATGCAGAAAGGAAAAATGATTCAGGAATACTTCTCCAGAATCCCAGAATTCAAAGAACATCTAGAAGTTATTGGAGATACCATAGACAAAGAAGAACTCATAATGAAGACCCTAAATGGTCTCATAATACCTTAGAATGCTTTCATCCAGACAATATGTGCCAGAAAGGAGAAACTGAAGTATGACAGTCTATGGGAAGAATGCATCCAAGAATAAATAAGAATAGCGAATCGTGAAGCGTTACTAGCAAGGGATGATGATAAAGCCCTAGCTACTCACACCAAAGGAGGAAGGAAGAAACCCTACTTCCAAAAGGAGACTCATAAAGAGCCTCAACAGTCAAACAAATTCAATCATAAAGAATCTCATCCAAGGAGATTTTAGAAGAAAGGACAACGAAAGGAAAGGGACTACTCATCCGTACAATGCTATCATTGTGACAATATGGGACACATTGCGAAGTTTTGTCCAGCCAGATGAGAAGAATACAAGAGAAAACATAAGAGGCTCCATGCCCATGTAGTCGAAGATGAAGAGCCACCCGCAAAGATGATAAGAGAGCAAATCAAAGACCATGTCTTGATCTAGGCCCTCTCAAGATCTGTAACACCTGGAGAGGACACTTGGCTCATTGATAGTGGTGCATCCAAGCACATGATAGGACAAAGAAACATTCTCTCTTGTATCTCAGAAAATAAGTTTTCTCAGAAAGTNTGAAAACTCATGTGAACTTTGGCATAGAAGATTAGCCCACATCAACTACAAGGCACTACCATACATATGAAAAGCGGTCACAGGTTTACCAGAACTCAAAGGTGACCATAAAGGCATATGCAATGGATGTGCACAAGGGAAGAACATCAAGAACTCGTTTCCAAAGAGGGGCAGCAAGAAAGAAGGAGTCCTAGAACTCATCCATTTATATGTATGTGGCCCAATGCCATCATCCTCCATTAGCAGGTATGTATATTATGTATCATTCATTGATGATTACTCTCATAAAACCTGGATATATTTCTTGAATACTAAAGATGAAGTGTTCAGTAAGTTCAAGGAATTCAAAGCCTTGATAGAGAACCTTTCTAAAAAGAAGGTTAAGATACTAAGGTCAGATAATGGAAGAGAATATACCTCAAAAGAGTTTGTGAACTTTTGCAAATATGTTGGGATCAAGAGGGAACTTACTACTCCCTATAATCCCCAAAAAAATGGTGTAGCTGAACAGAAGAACATAACCATACTGGAAGCTATGTAGACTATGATCCATGATCAAGATCTTCCTATGTGCTTATGGGAAGAAGCAACAATGGAAGTTGTTTATGTGTAGAACTGATTGTTCCATAGTGCACTTGGGCTCAATACATTGGAAGAGATGTTCACCGGAAAGAAGCCAGAGGTAAGCCATCTCACAGTATTTGGTTGTCCAGTGTTTATTCATATACCTAAAGAAAAGAGAAACAAGCTGGACCAAGAAGGGAATATTTGTGGGATACTGTGAGGTCTCCAAGGCCTTCAAAATCTATATACCAGGTCAACATCACATTGAGATCAGCAGGGATGTGACCTTTGATGAATATGCAATGCTCAAGAAATCTAAACTATACCAGATTGAAGAGGTATATGAAGAGGAACCCGTAATCCCCAGTACTGCAGTGAGGGAGGTTCCCAGAGCTGAAGAACTAGTGAGGGAAGTCGTAACTTTCCCTGATGAGGAACTTCTAGAAGACCATGATATAGTAGAAGTACAAGAACCTCCTCAAATGACGATCCTCCATAAAAGAAAGCCAGCTTGGGCTAGAGATCTTATTCAAGATTGAGAGAAATACGGTGTTCCCCGAGGAACTACGAGACAGGTGAAAAGACCAAACACATTCTCCAATTATACGGCTTTTATGTGTGATCTCCTAGAAGAGGAGCCTACCTGCTTTGAAGAATCCATTCAGAGAAAATAATGGGCAAATGCCATGAAAGAGGAATACCAATCCATAATGAAGAACGAAGTATGGGAAATATTTCCCAGACCAAAGAATAAAGATGTGGTATCCTCCAGATGGATCTTCAAAATAAAACATGTTGTTGATGGAAGTATTGAGAAGTATAAAGCAATATTTGTCGCTCATGGCTTTTCCTAGAAGGAAGGCATTGACTATGAAGAGACATTCACTCCTGTGTCCAAATACACTTTGATCAGAACCATCATAGATTTTGCAACTAAGATGAAGTGGAAGTTGCACCAGATGGACGTGAAGACATCTTTCCTAAACAGTGTTATCGAAGAGGAAGTGTATATAGAGAAACCTCAAGGATTTGAGGTTGAAGATAGGAAGTCTCATGTCTACAGATTGAATAAAATCTTATACGGATTGAAGAAAGCTCTTAGAGCTTGGTATGGCCATATAGACAGTTTCTTGATGAGCTTAGGCGTTACCAAGAGTAAAGCAGACTCAAATCTCTACTTCAAAATCATGGACAATGAGCTAGTAATCTTACTGCTATATGTGGATGACGTATTCTTAACCAAAGAAGAAAAGATCATCACTGAATGTAAAAGGATACTTGCCTCAAAATTTGAAATGAAATACCTTGGCCTAATGCATTATTTCTTAGGTCTTGAGGTATGGCAGAGTCCTGAGAGGATCTTCCTTAACCAAGGGAAGTATATGGTCGAAATCTTGAAGAGATTTGACATGTTGGAATGCAAGCCCATGAATACACCCATGGAAGCAAAGCTGAAGCTGTGGGTTGATACTTCGTCAGAATTGATTGATGCCACACTATATAAAAAAATTATTGGATCATTGATGTACTTGAAGAACACCAAACCAAACATTTGTTTTTCCGTGAACACCTTGAGTCAATTTCTGGTAGAACCTAGACATGTTCACATAGTGGCTACAAAACATATGATGAGGTACCTTAAAGGTACAATAGATTATGGTCTCAGCTATGATGGAGACCATGATTTCACTTTGAGTGGATATACTGATGCAGATTGGGTAGGAAGTGTTTCTGATAGGAAAAGAACTTCAGGATGTTGTTTCAGTTTGGGATCAGCTATGATCTCATGGAAGAGTAGAAAGCAATCTAATATTTCTTTCAGCACAGTGAAAGCAGAACACATTGTTGCATGTTCTGCCAGCTGCGAAGCTATATGGCTTTGAAAGTTGTTGACCAGCCTATCTGACTTGGAGATGAGAGAAACCTTGATTCTATGTGACAACCAGAGCTACATAAAGATGACATAGAATCCTGTATTCCATGACAAGTCGAAGCACATAGAGATCCATTATCATTACATCTGTGACATGGTACAGAGAGGAGCCTTAAAGCTCCAGTACATTAGCACGGATGAACAGGTTTCTTACGTGTTGACCAAGCCCCTATCTCGTGTGAAGTTTGAGTACTTTCGAGATAATCTTGGCATAGTCTGAAAGGACCTTCCTCGAAAGGGGTAGTTGTTGTGATGAGATATTCCCTGCTTCTGACCGTATGGTTGTGACGTAAAGCAGGACGTGTACCTTTCTTTTGACCCAGTTGTCAGACGTAAAGCAAGATGAGATGTGTTCCTTGCTTCTGACCTAGTTTTCAGATGTAAATCAAGATGAGACATGTACCTTTCTTCTGACCCAATTGTCAGACATAAAGAAAGATGACATGTGTTCCTTTCTTCTAACCCAGTTGTCAGATGTAAAGCAAGATGAGATGTGTTCCTTGCTTATGACCGAGTTGTCATATGTAAAGCAAGATGAGATGTCTTTCTTTCTTCTGACCGAGTTGTCAGACATAAAGCAAGGTGAGATGTTCCTTGCTTCTGACCCAGTTGTCAAATGTAAAGCAATATGAGATGTTCCTTTCTTCTGACCAAGTTGTCAGACGTAAAGTAAGATGAGATGTTCCTTGCTTCTAACCGAGTTGTTAGACGTAAAGCAATATGAGATGTTCCTTGCTTCTAACCTAGTTTTCAGACGTAAAGCAAGATGATATGATGAGACTAGCACTAAGATTTCGGCTAGATAACTGTGACATAAAGCCAGTCTAGTATCCTGCTTTCGACCAAATGGTTGTGACGTAAAGCAGGACAAGTATCTTTCTTCCATATTGAGTGTTGTGACATAAAGCAAGACATTTAGATGAGACAAGTATTGAGCTTCCATCTTGACAGCTGAGACATAAAGCCAATCTTATATTATGATGAGCCA
>JZKD02S0521983.1:180847-193329 GCA_000966675.3 Picea glauca | reverse complement strand
TTTCTCCATACCTTTTGATATTACTCTGTCTGTTCATTGATTCCTAAAAGAACTTTTTCATTCGATTGCATTGTGAGTTGTCTTCTCATTAGCTACTCTCTATTATCCCATTGATACACACTTTCATTGTTCATGATTTATAAAGTTACCAAGCATCCTTAGCCGACAACCATAAGGAGTTTCTTGGAGTGATAACACATATGTTAATAAGAAAAGAATTAATTTAATATGAGAAAAAGAAAAAATAATAATTCACCCCCCTCTCAGTATTGAACAACATTTAAACAATGTTGTGCCCCTTCATGAACCCACATTCAACTGACTCGGCATGCCCCTCCGTGGACTTGATGCACCCATCTAAGCTTGTGTTCCCATCAATCGTTCATCTCTTGGACCAATGTGCCCCATCCTTGGGCCCACACCCCTTTCCTTGTGTGCTCTCTCATGTCAATCGTCATGACTCCTCGTGGGTGTGCCTAATGGGGTCATCCAACCTCTCTGATTCTCCCATTTTGCTGAGGGTAGACGAGTCCACTCCTTGGGTATGCTCCCAAGTCACCCCGCTCTTGCCTAAATGAAACCCAATTCTTCGTCAATTGTTCTAAGGAAATAAATATGTGTGTCCCTTGTTATCATTGAAAGTTCATCTGCAACATTGCATGCAAATGGTTACAGGAATACAACATCTCCAAACACCTATTAGTTCACCTGCAACACCAAATATGCATTTCCAAGGGGCAAAAACCATACATCTAGACAAAAATTGACATGTGCTAAAATACTAAAGGAAGTGCATGCACAATGCACAGGCCAAAGAATCCTGTAGAGTGCACAATGCACGACTGTGTACGAGAAAAGACGTGCACTCCTATGAATGAAGCATTTATGGTTCTTGTCGGCCCCTCACCCACTTATGGACCAACTCCCAAATTGATTTGACCCTCAAATCCGAGTTGAATCCGAATGGAGGGCTGGTCAAAGACCTAAGGGTTCTCTAAAGGGCCCCTTGTCCACACTAAGAACCAGTTCGATATTGTCTCAAAGACATGCTATAAAAGGAGGTCATGGATGAACTAAGAATTTAAGAATCTCATTGTATTGTTATGCTGCCTCTATCCTCCCTCAAGAAACCTCTTTTCTTCTTGGAGCATTCTAGCAACATCTCAATAAGCTATTCACCTCACCTCTTGAGGGAATAGGCTTGGATTTCTTCACCATTTTCTTTCTAGTTTATCATTGTAAGAAGAGCTCTCAAATAGGGGATTCAAGAGCCCTCCCAAGGTGGAAGAGGGGATCCATCAATCCTCCTTTCTCTACAGTGCTTTCCAACTAATATAGTTATCCATTGGTGGCATAATCATTGGTCATTTGGTTGATTGATTTTGGTTCAAAGTTCCTTATGCATTTTAGTTTTATTTCCTTAGTTATTTCTTTAGTTGTTTCTAGTTTAGTTGTTTGTTTATTTCATGTGTTTGGATTGTTTAATTCATACACTAACCTTAGTCTTTTCTAGCAGACCCAACTAGGCTTGTAAGTGCCCTTTTTTTGCTCATTCAAGTGGCGAAAAGGACACAATAGATTGGCAACCATATTGGGGAAAAGGTATCAATTTCCTCCCAATTTGGGCTGTTTGAGCACTTCTTTTTGACCCATTTTCCTTGCAGGGATCATAATTGGCCTATCCTTACCCGCTAAGAGCTGAGTTTGGAGTTGGAGGAGGAGAATTCCACTTAACCCCCCCCGACATGTATCAGAACGTGCATGGGTGTTCTAGCCCACAGGCGCGCATTACAAGCATTGTGCACCAAAAGCACTCCGTTTCTCTGCGCATTCTGCGCATAGTGCGCCAAAAGGTCTTATGTTTGCTGTGCATTCTGTGCCCACTGCGCCTTTGTCTGAACTGTAACCCACACTT
Source organism: Picea glauca (assembly GCA_000966675.3). Classification (NCBI taxonomy): domain Eukaryota; kingdom Viridiplantae; phylum Streptophyta; class Pinopsida; order Pinales; family Pinaceae; genus Picea; species Picea glauca. The sequence goes on along the minus strand of JZKD02S0521983.1, from coordinate 191,414 downwards.
TTATCTAGAATTCCAACATTATAAGATTTTTGGTGATGTTTTGAAAGGACCCCAGCCTTCAAAATCTTGCTTTTATGCAATTTGTAAATGCACCACACTTAGATTCCCTTCCCACATGAAGGGTTAGTCAAAACATAGGCACTTAGGGGGTTAAAAAGAACCATATTTNTGTGACTGATGCTCATTATTTATGTTGTTCATATGCTGTATAATATTGATGATCACTTGAAGAAAGTTTAAGAATTGTTTAATTGAATTAATATTGTTTAAGCACAGTAACAACTAATTCGCCCCCCCCTCTCAGTTGTCTTAGTAATTTCAACAATTGGTATCAGAGCGGGTTCCTTTTATTTAAAGTTATATTTGTAAGCTTAAACATGACAAGTTATGAAGGGACTTCAACCAGTAACCCTCCTCTATTTGATGGAACGATTTTTTCCTTTTGGAAGGTTAGAATGAGAACATACCTAATGACCTTAGGTGCTGATGTTTGGGATGTAATAGAGGTTGGATACATAAAGCCTGTTGTGCTAGCTTCCAAGGATGATAAGTTAGAATTTAGCTTTAATTCTAAAGGAATGAATGCTATCTTGAATGGACTTGTAGAAGTCGAGTTTGTAAAGGTGATGCATCTTTAAACTGCCAAAGAAATGTGGGATAAACTTATTAGCAACTATGAAGGAAACGAGAAAGTAAAAGATGCTAAACTTCAAACATTCAGGTTAAAGTTTGAACAACTAAAGATGAATGAACATGAAAAAATTAGCAAGTATTTTTTAAGAGTTTAAGAAATTGTGAATGCCATGAAGGGTCTTGGTGAGAAATTTGAAGAATTACTCTTAGTTCAGAAGATTTTAAGATCTCTGTCTGATAAATTTAATCCAAAAGTCTCTGCAATAGAAGAACTAAATGATCTTAAAACTCTGTCCATTGATCAACTTCTAGGAACCTTAACTGCATATGAAATGAGAATTAGCAAAGATAAATCCATTACTAGAGAAGCATCGTTTAAAGCAAACAAAAATACTGATTCAGAATTAGATGATATTGAGGCAAAATTTGTGAGAAGGTTAAAGAAAGGATTAGGAAAATATCAAGGCAAGTTGCCCTTCAAATGCTTTAACTATGGTAAGATAGGTCATTTTTCATCTAAGTATCCCCATCAGAAAAAGGACCAGACCTATGATGATAAAAAGAAGTACAAATTCAAGAAATATAGTAAGAAGAAAAGTCTGGTTGCAAATAATGACAATTCCTCAGAAGACACAGATAGTGACTTCTCTTGTGAAGATAAGGTAAATGACTTCATGCTTATGGCCAAAGAGGATTATGATAATAAAAGCACATGTAGTGATGATAATGATGAAGAAGCCATGGTTGATATGGAAGGAGAACTGATCAGTGCACTGGAAGAGATTGACAGACTCAGAATTAAGAACAGAAAGAAAAAACAATTGTTGATACAGTTCGGGAAAGACAGTAAACAACCTGATGAAGACTTTGCCCTATTGAAAGTGGAATTAGAAGAGACAAATAAAATAGAATACATACTGAAACAATAATTGTCAGAAAAGAAAGCTAGGTGTGAAGCCTTAGAAGAAGAGATAGTAAAAACCGGAAAAGAAATGGAGAATTTTAAGGGATTGTATCACCAAATCCGCCAAGTATTAAAGCCTCAGAAGGATTAACCTCCATTCTAAATTAGAAAAGAAACCCAAATTTGAAAGCTAGATTGGGGTATGAAGAAGGATCAAGTAGTGATCATCCAAGTAATATAAAACTTATCAAGTTTGTGAAATCCTCAAACAATGACAACAATCACTCTACAGAAACAAAGAAAGAAAATCAGCCACCAAGTAGGAATGAAAGAAAAAATACCAGAACCGAATCTGTAGATCAAAGAGATCATCGGCATGAAAGAAATCGACCTCCTCAAAGAAGACATTTTTTCAAGGTACAAAGGTTTTTTCTATGGCTATTGTTTTTTCTTCTCTAATTTTGGTCACAAAGCTATAAACTGTTCTTTAAGATTTAGATATGAGCAATCAAGTTTTTCAAGGAATAATTATCTACCACTACAAAGATTGAGACAGCCAAACAATAAACAATTGTTGGTCACTATAATTGCTTATTTAACTAAACAATCAAGTGCTACATAAATTGTCAACCTAGGGAAGTCTGTTATTTCAAAGGTAATCATGCACTATATATGCTCAATCTCAAAAGCAACCTAAAGTTGTAGTAAAAACATATTAATTAAACTTTTCCTTGAACAAAATGAAGTTCTAACTTGAATTACAGGGAAGCAATCTATCTATTGCAGGGTTCAATGTTTAAAGAAATAATTGTCCAAAGAATCCTGGATTATATTAAGAAAATAACAACCTGGAAAATAAATCTTTCAAGACACTACAAAAGGAAAGACCATCTATTCTGTAACCAGAGAACATGACCCTATTCCCAAAGCAGGAATCTCCACCACCTGTCTCTGATCATCACACTTCATGAACTCATTTCTCAACTGAAATAATTGATACACACTGAAGGCTAACCATCTCTTAACAGAGAACAAGACCCTATTCCTTAAGCAAGAATCTTCAACACTTGTTTCCGATTAGCACACTTTCATGAACTCATTAAAATAATTGACATACACTGAAGACTAACTATCTCTAATAGAGAACAACACCCTATTCCCGAAGCAGGAACCTTCAACACCTGTCCTTGATTATCTAGCTTTCATAAATTCACCAAACAGGATTTCTAACTAGAATGATTAACAGTTACCCAAGCATGAATCATATGAAAACAATGTAATAATCGGTAAAACAGAGTTTCAGCAAGACAGAGTTCAGTAAAGTAGTGTTTCAGCAAAATAGAGTTCAATAAAGTAGTGTTCCAGCAAAACATAATTTAATCAAGGCATGAACAGAAATAACACTAACACTCTACAAAGCTAATGGGTGAATCTTGTGAAGAAGGTGAGCCCTCCCTTCTCACAAGATTCCCCTGAAACGAAAGGAACTAGAGATAAATGCTCAGAACAGTCTTTTATTCATCTGTCAACTGTATCATATTACAATCTGAAGTAAAACACGTCCTTCTCTGTAAAATAATTTCTTAGATAAAAAGAAGATGATCTATAATGATGATTTCCCCTTATTTAAAGAGGAGAATCCATTCGATACAATTTGATCAACAAATTACAGGTGTACATCTGAGTCCTATTCTTAGTTGGATCGACTTTCTAAACTGGAATAGGATATCCTAGTCTCTTGCAATAGAATGCTATTACAAGTGCTGAGTGAGGTGTTGTTGTTGCGGCTGGAGTAACAACTTATTTAATTATCTTCTTGTTACTGTTGTTGTATGCTATTTCAGCATCGCAAATCGTGGGTTGTTTCAGCCACGGGATTTGCATTTTGACTGTTTCAACAACTTGGTGTCTGCTAGCTCAAGGTACGGCTGTTGTGGTCAATGTAACAGTTTTGTGTTGTTGTTTCAACATCGTAGACCATAGACTGCGTAACAGCTTCTTCTGTGTGAGTTGTTGTTTCAACATCGTTGACCATGGAGAGTGTAGCAACTTCTTCTGTGTGAGTTGTTGTTTCAGCATCGTAGACCACGGAGAGTGTAACAACTTCTTCTGTGTGAGTTGTTGTTTTAGCATCGTTGACCACGGAGAGTGTAGTAGCTTCTTCTATGTGAGTTGTTGTTTCAACATCGTAGACCATGGAGAGTGTAACAACTTCTTCTGTGTGAGTTGTTGTTTCAACATCGTAGTCCATAGAATGTGCTTTAACTGTTTCAGCAACAGGCCTCAATGCTAATCTGCAGTTCAAACTGTTTCAACACTTATACATTTATGATCAATGGTTAAGTACGAGAGTAATGTAAAATTATATGCAAAACAGATTAAACATATAGTAAAGAGAAGAAACGTTGTATACCTTTGGAAAGATAGGGTAAGGTAATAATGTGAGTTTAAATGTGAGTGAAACAAGGGTGTAAAGGTAGCAAAAAGTGTGAGCAAAAAGGTACATTGTATGGTCCTAACATCCCCCCCAACTTAAAATGTTGCATGTCCGCAACTTCACTCTGAATTAGAATCTGAATACTGACTCTAAGCATGCAAGTTACTCAAGTAGTAGCTGTGGAAGGTGATGTCTGTTGGATCTTTGAACCCTTGAACGTGTTGTAACCTTTGCCAAGCTTCTATTTCGACCTTCTTGGGCAACTTATAATGTACTTGATATTTCTCTGCTGGCATCCAGAGGATAGGAAAATGGAACTGGTACCCTATCCAGCTTTTAGCACATTGTTGAACACACTTGATGTAGTTAGGTACTCTAAAGATTGCTATCTCAAGATTAGTGGGGCTAAAAGGATTGTGTTCCTATCTTTTCTCAGTAGATTGTTGCCAAAACATGTTATTTTCCTGTAGGGAAGCAATATCTGTTGATTTAATGAAATGTTGACACTCCTGAGACATTGATGTCTGTAATTGCTAAATGTGTTGAGTCATCCCAGGTTTCTTTAAAAACTGATAATATTCTGTAAGAAAGGTGGCATCATTTTGTGGTTCTGGCCTTATCCAGAGAAGGCGGTTATCGTCATTGTGCTTGGCAGCTAGGAAGTCATCCTGCCATATAATCTGATTTTTAAGGAAGGAGGTGAGTGCTCGAATTTGGATGTCACCGACAAGAGGGTTAAGGTTAAGTTTCTGGTTCTCAGGGATGGCCTCATTATGAAAATATTCCTCACAGAGGAGGTGCTGATCCATAGCAGAGGCTTCTGCAAAGGTTTTAATAAAATCTACTGGATTTAATATTGCATGGGGTTTGCCTTCTTTGACTGATTTGATCTGAAACCATGTAAGTCGTTCCATGAGGAACAAAGAGTAATTGCATGATGGTTTCCTTGCAGCCAATAGCTTTTGTGCCAAGTCAAAAATCAGGAGCAATCTGCCTTTTAGCTCTTTATTCTGTTTCTTAAGGGAACAAGATTCCTGGTGTGTTTGCTCGAAAGATTCCCAATTTGAGTAGATATGATTTATCCAGATTTGTTTGTGTTCCTACAGGATTTTGGCCTGTGTAACAACAGACTCTTTTTTCCATTTCTGTATTATTGCCTACTCATCCCATGGCTGAGTTTGTGTTTCAGCGTTGCAAGTAGTAGGATGAGGTAGGGTCTAAGTGGCTTGTTCCACAAAGGTGTGGGTATTGATCTGGCTAGGAGGGGCATATTCATCAATAGGCAATGTTTGTACAACTTTATTAACAAAAGTAGTGGTTTCATATTTGAAATTTGTTGCAAGCCAGGGATCCGTCTTAATTTTGGAAGGTCCTACTAGTTCTTGTGTAACAACAGGGTGTTCTTCTTTGACTGCAAAAGTTGAAGGTGCAGGCGAAGCTCCTGGCATTGGAATTTGAATTACTTTGTAGCCTGCTTGATAGTAGATGTCCCCACATTGACTGCACATATATTCTCTACATGGATTCTCTGCTGTAGTTCCCTCTGACATGGTTGCTATGCGAGATAGGGTGTACAAGTTAAGTTCCTTCTCATAGGCTTCCTTTGCCATGGCTAGCTCTTGCTTGTAGGCTTCTAGTTCAGACCTTAGGAACTCATTTTCTTGTAAGATAGAGGCCATTGTTGGTTTTTTTTGAGGAGTGACTGGTCCTTGTGTAGCAGTCACAGCCTCACTAGCTGGTTCTTGTGGAGAAGCTACATGATCGGCAACTTATTCTTTTGTTAGTAATGTTGCAGCTCCCTGGGCATCTGATTCCTGTGTCTCAATAACGATATCAGCAACTGGTTCTTGTGTTTCAGCTGTAGCTAGTTCTTGTGTGACAACTATAGATGGTTCTTGTGTTTCAGCCACTGAATGAATAGCTGGTTCTTGTGTTTCATCTACTGAATGAGTAGCTTGTTCTTGTGTTTCAGCTACTGGGTTTGAAACGGATGATGTTGCAACATACTGGGCGTCTGGTTCTTGTGTTTCAGTGCCCGTGGGTGGAATAAGCAAAGATTCCGGCATTTGGGAGGTTAGAGGTGTACGGGGTATTAGTCGGATGGGTTGGGGGTATAGGGCAGTGGCAGTAGTGGCTACCGTTGTTGAGGTCCTTATTCGTTTTCTTTGTAAAAAGGGCAAAAAGAAAGGAATTTGCTTTCGTTTACGTGGAGGTTTTTCTTCAATGATGGGACAGGGAGAATTGTCTGGTTTAGAATCATTGCTAAGAATATGAAGGGTAGGAGTGGATGATTCTAGTAATGTGTGGGGTGGATTCGGTATGGTAGGGGGGTTAATTGGACAGATTGTGTCTGTAGGCGGACTGTTAGGTCTTTTTGGAGAATTTGGAGGGTTTTGTGGTTGTTGTTCCTAAAGATTTTCGGGAATTTTAGCAGCTTCTTGGGGATTTATAGGTGGGTTGTTTAGTGGAGGGTTTTGTTGGGAAAACCCATTTTGGATAAGAAGTTGAATGAGACAGTGATGGGTGAGTGAAAGGGCGAGATCTTTAGCCTTTTTATAGTAGTTCGACATATTTTTAAGACAACGAAGCAAATAATAAGGAATGTTCACCAATCTATGATGCCGTAAATGAGACAACAAGACAAAAATGTGCTGGTAGACTACCTGGTATCGGCCTTCGTAGGTAAGGTAGTGTTTGACGAATTTTTCAACTTTTGACCATGGAGGTGGCAATGAGCTGAGACGAACACCTTGGCCTTTAGGTTCAATTTGTTCCCCTGGCAAGAGGAAATCCTGCTGGGCATTCAGGATGATATGTTTGCGGCTGAACATGCGAATTCCATTGGTAGAGAGACTCGAAACCTGTGCTATATCTTCTTCTGTAACATAAATTCGAACCCCTTGAAAAATGGAATGGTCTTCCTGGAGATTTTGAGAAAATTGGAGAACCCGTTGTTGATTAAATCCCTGGAGTCTCTGAAAATAACCGAGCCATCCTGCCTGCAGAAAAATTTGATAGGCTTCTGGATACTGTTCTAACAGGGATGTCGTGGCGGGTTCGTACTGTATAACAGAGCCTCCCATAGCTAATAGCTCAGTAGACTACGTCATCAAAGAGTCGAGTAACAGCTTCTGTGCAGAGTGAGTTTTTCGAGCGAAGGCATGCAAATGGTGGTGAAACAAACAAAAGGATGGTAAATAGGAATGGCGGTGGTTAATTCGTGTGAAAAAGTTTGATATTTCCTCCCCCCCCTTTAAGTGCGGCTCATAATGATTTTACATGAGTGGTAATGATGAGTTGAAATCTTCTCATTAACTATAGCTTAATTGTATTTACATAAAATTTACATACCTCACCTTTACCTTTTGATTCGTACTTCAGACAAAATATAATGCCTGTCCATAATAGTTCTGCCATGGTCGTGGCAGAGACTTTTGATTTGTTAGATGAATTGTATCAAGGATTTGTTGACTAGAAGGACAAAATGTAGTATGAGAGCGCAAAATCTTATTGACAGATAATGCCAAAAAGTTGGTGTTTCAGCCGTAGGAAGAACAGAGAAATGTTTGCTGAAGAGTGATGTTGCAGAATACTGTTGAGGAAGTGGTGTTTCAACCATAGAAAGAAGGGCGAAAGAGTTGCTGAACGGTGTTGTTTTGTCACTGGGAAAATATGAAGAATTGCTGAACAATAGTGTTTCGGCAATGGAAAATGTGTAGAATTGCAGAACAATGGTGTTTTGGCAATGGGAAAATGGAGAAAGGTTGCTGATAGTGGTGTTTTAGCAATGGGAAAAAAATGGCGAAAAGTTGCTGGACAATGGTGTTTCAGCAATGGGAAAAAATGGTGAAAAGTTGTTGGATAGTGGTGTTTCAGCAACATGAAAATGGCGAAAGGTTGTTGACAGTGATGTTTCAGCAATGCGAAAAAATAGCGAAAAGTTGCTGGACAATGGTGTTTCAGCAACGAGAAAATGGCGAAGGGTTGCTGAACAGTGGTGTTTCAGCAATGGGGGAGCTTTTCTCTTCTTGAAGTAAGATCATCCTTCCTTAGTAGGCCTTTTCTTTCATCAAGAATCTGCAAAAATCAATTGTAACATGGTATTTCTTGACAGGGATTATTAGTAAACGAAATCTAATCTAATACTAAAGAAATTAAATAAAAACAATTAATTGCAGTGAGGGGTAGGAGCCCCCTCTAAAAAGAGGTAATGAGAGTCTGCCACACATGTGGCCTTGAAATTTTCTTTGGAAATAGGGCGCTGGTACAGATGGAGTCGATGACCATTTACAAGTAACGGTGTTTTAAAGTCATCGATTGTGAGGAGCCTTACTGTTCCATTGGGGAAAATAGTGTCTTCTTCATATGGTCCAAGCCATCTTGTATGTAGTTTTTCTTTAAATTCTTTGAACCAAGAGTCATATAGTAGGGCCCAATTACCTTTTTGGAATTGCTTATGCTTGATAGTTTTGTCATGCCATTTTGATCTTTGCTGTTGAATCATAGTTGTCTGATGAATGGCATCTAGTATTTTTTCATCCAATTCATTAAGCTGCTGCAACCTAGCTATCTGTGCATCGGTCAAATCAAGGTTGACAACTGAAGCAGTCCTTAAGGTTTTGATTTCAAATTCCACAGGAAAGACAACACTCTTTCCATAAACTAATTCATAGGGAGAGAATTTTGTAGTATTTCTCCAGGTAGTTCTATAGGCCCATAATGCTTCAGGGAGTCTGTGAGACCAATCCTTTCTGTTTTCCTTCACTGTTTTTGTGAGAATGGATTCTTTTACTTTATTTGTACTTTCCACCTGTCCATTGGCTTGGGGGTGGTATGCTGTAGTCATTCTATGTTGAATATGATATTTTTGAAGGGTGGCTTTAAAACCATGAGAAGTTAAAGGGGGTCCTCCATTTGTAACTAATTCTCTTGGCACTCCAAATCTGATGAATATGTCCTCAAATAAGAAATCCATAACTGCTTCTTCGGTCGCTCTATGGAGTGTTTTAGCTTCCACCCATTTGGTCATATAGTCTGTGCAGACCACTATGTAAACTTTTTGATTGGATGGGGGGTTAATGGGTCCTACAAAGTCTAAGGCCCATCTTTCAAATGGTTCAAGTACTATCTGGGGGTTTAATGGCATTTCATCTCTATGATTAGGTTGGCCCATTCTTTGGCAGCTATCACAGGCCTAGACATATTTCTTTGCATCTTTAAAAAGTGAGGGCCAATAATACCCCATCTTGAGAATTTTATGTGCTATTCTCTTATCAACAAAATTCCCTCCACAAGGGCCATCATGACAAGCTTTTAGTAGATTATAAACCTCATCTTCGCTAATGAACCTTCGGATTTCTTGATCAGGTCCTGTGTGGAAAAGACACCCACTTATCCAACTATACTTAGCACTTTGTTGAATGATTATTCTTTTCTCTCGGTGGGATAGGTGTGGTGGTAACTTCCCTGCAACCAAATAATTAGCGATGTCTACATACCAATGTGAGTGAGGAGATACTGCAAATAGATATTCATCAGGAAATGAATCATCTATTGGGGTATCATCATCAAGTTTTAGCTGAGAAAGGAAATCAACAACTACATTTTCATTTCCTTTCCTGGTCTATCTACAATTGTGATATCAAATTCTTGCAATAATAGTAACCATCTGGTGACTCGAGCATTTGTGATAGGTTTGTTCATTAAATATTTGATACCTAAGTGATTAGTATGGACAAGAGTAGAGTAGCCAGTAATGTAATGTCTAAATTTATTAATAGCATAGATAACTGCTAAGAATTCCTTTTCGGTAACTGTATAATTGAGTTCAACATGAGTCATATTCTTGCTAATGAAATAAATATCATAAAGGAGATGATTTTCTTCTTGTCCCAAGACAACTCCTATTGCAGTATTTGAAGCATCAGAGGATATATGAAAGGGAAGTGTCCAATCAGGTCCTCTAAGAATATGAGCTGTAGATAACTGATGTTTAAGTGTATTGAATGCTTCCTGGCAAGGATTAGTCCATTTGAATTCAACATTTTTAATCAGTAGCACAAACAAGGGAGAATCTATTTTGGAATTTTTTTTAATAAATCTTATGTAGTATCCAGCATGTCCTAGAAAACTTCTTACCTCTGTTTGGGTTTTGGGAGTAGGAAGATCCTTAATGACTTGTATCTTGGATGGGTCTACCTGAATTCCTTGAGATGAGATAAAATGTCCAAGCACTATTCCTTCACTTATCATCATATGACATTTTTCTGTACATAAGGAGAGGTGGGCTTGTATACATCGTTTAAGTACTTTCTCAAGGTTTTATAGTGCTTCCTGAAAAGAAACACCATAAGGGGTAAAATCATTCATAAAAATTTCCATAGAGTCATTAAGCATATCAGAAAATATTCCTATAACTAATCTTTGAAAGGTTGTTGGTGCATTACATAGTCCAAATGGGAGAACTCTATAGGAAAATGTTCCCCAAGGGCTAGTAAAAGTGGTTTTATCTTGATCTTGAGGTGCAATTTTGATCTGATTATACCCACTGAAACCATCTAAAAATGAGAAAAATTTCTTCCCTGACAAACTGT
>JZKD02S0521983.1:156258-168190 GCA_000966675.3 Picea glauca | reverse complement strand
CTCTGTTCATATTGTTGGGGTGTTTGATTATTTCAAGAGCTTCTCTTAAGCGTCTCATGTAGTAATGATCCTCTTTTGCTAGTATCTTTGTATCCTCCAGGAAAACATGATGTTTGGTCTTAAGTGAGTTTTCTGCTAAGGCCGAGGTGCGAATGCGTTCATTTCTAATGTCTGCTCCATGTTCTTTAATCCTTACTTGAAATGATTGTCCGGTTTCCCCAATGTAACATTTCCCGCATGAACAAGATACTTTGTAGATGCCTTTTCCTTGCTGTTAGTCTATAGGGTCTTTTACAGAGCTCATTCTTTGTCTGATGGTAACTAGGGGTTTGAAGGAGGTTGTAATTTCTTTCTTTTTTAAGACTTTTGCGATCTTGTCTGTGACACCCCGAATGTAAGGAAGGAAGGCCTTTATGTTGGAGGTTTGATCATTCTGTACACGGGTCTTATTGTCCTTCCTATTCATTGCTTTTTTGATGTCTTTATATCTATACCCAATGTTCTTAAAGACCTTGGTTAGGTGGTCTATTTCTTCCTTAAGATGCTCTTTGTCAGAAATTCTTGCTACCCTTAGACGTTCTTATGACTAGAAAACATAATGGTACACTGGGACAGAAGGTCTTCAGGAAGAAAACTCACACAGGCAGTTACCTCCATGCGGATTCCCACCACCATCCCTCTCAGAAGATGGGGGTTCTCAACACCATGGCGATAAGGGCAATAAGAATTTCTGACAAAGAACATCTTAAGGAAGAAATAGACCACCTAACCAAGGTCTTTAAGAACATTGGGTATAGATATAAAGACATCAAAAAAGAAATGAATAGGAAGGACAATAAGACCCGTGTACAGAATGATCAAACCTCCAACATAAAGGCCTTCCTTCCTTACATTCGGGATGTCACAGACAAGATCGCAAAATTCTTAAAAAAGAAAGAAATTACAACCTCCTTCAAACCCCTAGTTACCATCAGACAAAGAATGAGGTCTGTAAAAGACCCTATAGACCAACATCAAGGAAAAGGCATCTACAAAGTATCTTGTTCATGCGGGAAATGTTACATTGGGGAAACCGGACGATCATTTCAAGTAAGGATTAAAGAACATGGAGTAGACATTATAAATGAATGCATTCACACCTCGGCCTTAGCAGAACACTCACTTAAGACCAAACATCATGTTTGCCTGGAGGATACAAAGATACTAGCAAAAGAAGATCATTACTACATGAGACGCTTAAGATAAGCTCTTGAAATAATCAAACACCCCAACAATATGAATAGAGACAGTGGCCTGGAGGTGAGCAGTGTTTGGCACCCATTAATCAACCAACTTAGAGGATCAAGTTAGGTATGACACCTCCCTTCTTCTTTCCTTACGTTTTTACGTTTTTGTTTGCTTCACTGCTTAGACTTAGGGGTCTAACTAACCTATTTTACCTAATTTTCTAAATAATTTAATTATAGACACCTCCTACTTATAACCTAACCCTTTGACATTTTATCTCTTAAAACTGAAAACAAAATTAAAAGTACTTTTAAATTAAAGCCCTAAAACTTTTTCACTTTTTAGGTTTTTTCCGTAGTATCAGCCCCTAGACTTAAGAGTCTAACCACACCTCCTTACCTTTTAATTTTATCCTTAAGTTACCTTTACCCTTATATTCCAATCAACCTAAAACTAAAACCTAAACCCCACCTTCCGAATTCTAATAAATCATAATATAAAACTTTAACCATACAACAACCTAACTACCCCTTCCTACCTTAAACTATTATTACAATTCAATTAAAAGCACTAAGTATTATATTATTTATAAAACACTTTAACTCTAAACCTAAAAACAATCTTATTAATTGTTTATAACTCGAATTTTAATCCATTAATTAAATATTTAATTTATGTTTAAATATAAAAATAATTCACTTAAATTAGAAACCCTAAAAACTTATTTTTACTTTACGAACTTAGTAATAAGGTATGATTTATTATATTACTATATTACTAATTATTTTAAAATACATTTATATATTTAAACAAAATTAAATAAATTAATAATTGTTTAAATCTCAAAAATTCCTGCACAATAACTATTAATTGACCAATATCAGCAAAGCTATCAACTGACGATTAGTCCTGATGATGAATCCAGATTCAGATTCGAAACATTGACAAAAAATGACACCAACTGTGGATTATCCGGAAAACAACTTCGAAAATACATCATGCTCTTTTGTTTCCTCTTTATCAGAAGAGGTAACATCAACTATGATAGGTTCTACTATTCTCCCAGATCGTAAATGAATATCGTTGCATTGCGTAGGGAGAAGAGAAAATGTAGGCTGGTTATGAATATAAATGCTCTGCACAACTTTATTATTGGGGTTAGGGTTAGGTTGTATAGGTAGCTGGGGCCTCATCATCTGATTGTTTGGTGGAGTACCTGATGGTAAGGAGAGTGGTTGCAGAAATTGTGATTGAGGTAATTGATTTGGGAAGGGGGGTTGTTGTCCTCTCCAATTTGGATTCCATTGGTTCTGATATGGTTGTTGTTGTTGTGGAGGCCAAGGATTCCACATTGACAGATCAAAAAAGGGTGGGTTAGTTTGCTGCATGGGTGGGTAATTCATTTGATTTAGATATTGCATTTGATTATAGGGAGGGTAACTCATTTGATTGAAAGAAGGATAGTTATTCGAGTGATTAGAAGATGTAAATGGCATGTTAGGATTCATCCCTTGTCCCCGCGGTTTCCATTGTCTTCTCCGTGTCAACAGATAGACAACTTTAGCTTCTTCATCAGTTGGTTGTAATGCTGCCTTGATTCCTAGTAGAGAAGGACATTGTTGAGTCTCATAATCTCTATCACAGATGGTGCAGATTGGCTTTTTGTCTAATGGAAATTCCCTTCGTGGATGCTTGTCTCTGCATTTAGAACAAAAGATGGACAGGGCTGCTTCTGCTTCTGCTTTCTTCTTTTGAATCTGCAGGGTGTCAATTTGTGAGGCAAAAGAGCTTAACATTTCAGTTTTAAAACCTTCAGGTAAATTACCTATTTTGGCTCTTGTTGCTCCCCCACTGTCTGATTTTTGGACTCTTGAAAATGTGGTGTCCCTGCTATTTGATCTATTTCTTGAAGCTCCTCTTGAACATCTTTTACATAGGTTAACAATTTCATCGTATGATTCCTTAGATATGTCCCCTTTTCCAATCATATTCAGCATATCTAGACATTCATCCCTTACTCCTTTTAATAATATGGTTTTAAGAATATCTTTACTTACATTGGGGTGAGTGGATCTTTGTAGATTATACTGTAGCCTTTCTACAAAATCCTCCAGATTTTCATCCTCTTTCTGCATCATCTTAAATAGTTTCTCTCTTTTTTCTCTTGTTTGGCAATAGTTCTGGTATTTATTCAGGAATTTCTATTTCATTTGATCCCATGTTGTGATTACATGGCCTCCAAGACTCACGAACCATCTTAGTGCATTTCCTTTCAATGTTGCTGGAAATAGCTTTAATTTTTTAGCATTGGAAATGTAATCATAACTTCTTCATAATATATCAAACTCAAAAAAGAATTCATCAGGATCCTCTAAAGACAAACCATGAAAGTTAGGTAGTGCTGAGAGTGGAGTGTTCTTCATGGGGGCTACTCCTCTAGGAAGGTCACCAATAGGAAATCCTAATGTGGAGAAAGAGTTTTCATGATTTACCTCTCCTTCAGGACCTTCCTGTTCTTCATGATGCAATTCTTCATTGTACTCATCCATGTTTTCTTCTGTCTGCTCCCCTACTGCACTTGCTCTATCCTTAATATTTCCTGCTGGTTTCTCGACTGTCTCAAGACTCCAAACTTCTTTCCCCGTTTCAAATTTGGCTTGAAATGAAGGCTGGGATTTTTGTTTCCGAGAGTTTGGTCGTTGAGCAGCAGATTCAGAATTTGATATAATCTCATCAATATAAGTCTTTCTTCCTCCTCTTCCTCTGCCCCTGCCACCTGTAGGGTCAGTGTCTTTGGGGTCTCCACATCCTCTCATACAATCTTTGTATCTAAAAAATCATAAGTGCTTTTGAAATCTATAATTATCTTCCCCAACAATGGCGCCAAAATGTTGGTCACTATAATTGCTTATTTAACTAAACAATCAAGTGCTACATAAATTGTCAACCCAGGGAAGTCTGTTATTTCAAAGGTAATCACACACTATATATGCTCAATCTCAAAAGCAACCTAGAGTTGTAGTAAAAACATATTAATCACACTTTTCCTTGAACAAACTGAAGTTCTAACTTGAATTACAGGGAAGTAAACTACCTATTACAGAGTTCAATGTTTAAATAAATAATTGTCCAAAGAATCCTAGATTATATTAAGAAAATAACAACCTGGAAAAGAAATCTTTCAAGACACAGAAAAAGGAAAGACCATCTATTCTGTAACCAGAGAACAAGACCTTATTCCCAAAGAAGGAATCCTCAACACCTGTTTCCGATCATCACACTTCATGAACTCATTGCTTAACTGAAATAATTGACACACACTGAAGGCTAACTATCTCTTAACAGAGAATAAGATCATATTCCTTATGCAAAAATCTTCAGCACCTGTTTCTGATTAGCACACTTTCATGAACTCATTAAAATAATTGACATACACTGAAGACTAACTATCTCTAACAGAGAACATGACCCTATTCCCGAAGCAGGAACCTTCAACACCTGTCCTTGATTATCTTGCTTTCATAAATTCACCAAACAGGATTGCTAACTAGAATGATTAACACTTACCCAAGCATGAATCATATGAAAACAACGTAATAATCGGTAAAGCAGAGTTTCAGTAAGACAGAGTTCAGTAAAGTAGTGTTTCAGCAAAACAGAGTTCAGTAAAGTAGTGTTCCAACAAAATAGAATTTAATCAAGGCATGAACATAAATAACACTAACACTCTACAAAGCTAATGGGTGAATCTTGTGAAGAAGGTGGGCCCTCCCTTCTCACAAGATTCCACTGAAATGAAAGGAACTAGAGAGAAATGCTCAGAACAATATTTTATTCATCTGTCAACTGTATCATATTACAATCTGAAGTAAAACACATCATTCTCTGTAAAATCCTTTCTTAGCTAAAAAGAAGATGATCTCTAATGATGATTTCCCCTTATTTAAAGAGGATAATCCCTTCGATACAATTTGATCAACAAATTACAGGTGTACATCTGAGTCCTATTCTAAGTTGGATCGACTTTCTAAACTGGAATAAGATATCCTAGTCTCCCGCAACAGAATGCTATTACAAGTGCTGAGTGAGGTGTTACTGTTGCGGCTGGAGTAACAACTTCTTTATTTGTCTTCTTGTTACTGCTGTTGTATGCTATTTCAACATCGCAAATTGTGGGTTGTTTCAGCCACGGGATTTGTGTTCTGACTGTTTCAGCAACTTGGTCTTTGCTAGCTCAAGGTACGACTGTTGTGGTCAATGTAACAGTTTTGTGTTGCTGTTTCAGCATCGTAGACCACGGACTATGTAACAGCTTCTTCTGTGTGAGTTGCTATTTCAACATTGTTGACCACAGCGAGTGTAGCAACTTCTTCTGTGTGAGTTTATGTTTCATCATCGTAGACCATGGAGAGTGTAACTTCTTCTGTGTGAGTTGTTGTTTTAGCATTGTTGACCACGGAGAGTGTAGTAGCTTCTTCTGTGTGAGTTGTTGTTTCAGCATCGTAGACCACAGAGAGTGTAACAACTTCTTCTGTGTGAGTTGCTATTTCAGCATCGTAGTCCATAGACTGTTCTTTAACTGTTTCAAGAACAAGCCTCAATGCTAATCTGCAGTTCGAATTGTTTCAACACTTATACATTTCTGATCAATGATTAAGTACGAGAGTAATGTAAAATTATATGCAAAACAGATTAAACATATAGTAAAGAGAAGAGACGTTGTATACCTTTGGAAAGATAGGGTAAGGTAATAATGTGAGTTTAAATGTGAGTGAAACAAGGGTATAAAGGTAGAAAAAAGTGTGAGCAAAAAGGTACATTGGATGGTCTTAACAACAATCACAGACTATAAATCATGTGATTACTAGGAGAAGGACACAGGTGAAACACAACAACAATTATGAGCATAAAAATTGTCATAATCTGTTATTCACTGAACCATAATGTTCCATAATTATGGACATAAAGCTGCAGACTGTCACTTAAAGAATTACAAGTCATATTTGATTCCCACTGCTGAAAATGTCAAGATTTGGAAGAAGAAAGCAGATGACAAATGTGGACTAGTGTTATCAACCCAAAGACAAAAGAATCCCTGGTATATTGACAGTGGATGTTCCAAACATATGTCTGGAGACAAAATTAAGTTTCTAAGTCTAAGTGATAGAAAATTAGGGAATGTAACTTTTGGAAATGATGCACCAAGAAAAATAAAAGGTAAAGGAATGGTAAGTTTGAGTAATGGCAAAGGGAAAGCTCAAGATCTGCTGTTTTTAGAATGTCTGAAACATAATCTGCTCACTTTCAGTCACGTTTTTGACCAAGGATGTGAGGTCATTTTTACCTCTAAAGACTGTAGAATAAAATCTGTGAATTTAGGACAGCTAGTTGCAAAAGGGATAAGAACAAAAAATAATGTCTATGTGTTAAAAGAAGAAAAAAAAGAATGCCACTTAAGCAAGTATGATGAAATTTGGCTGTGGCATAGGAGACTTGGACACCTAAATTTTGATCATATAATCAAACTCAGAAACAATGAGGTAGTAAAAGATCTTCCGAAGATATCAAAACCATATGACTCTATTTGTAAACCTTTCCAAATAGGAAAGCTTACTCGCACTCAATTCATATCTAAAAACTTTTCTTCAATAGAAAAACCTCTCTAGTTAGTACATATGGATCTGTGTGGACCATCAAGGAAAGAAGGTATAGGAAAAAGAAATTATTTTATGTTGATTATTGATGATTATTCTAGACTAACATGGGTTGCCTTTTTGAAAGAAAACTTTGAAGCATTTGAAAAATTCAAAATGTTTAAGTCTCTAACTGAGAATCAAACAGGAAAAAGATTAAACATAGTAAGATATGATAGAGGAGGAGAGTTTAGTTCATGGAACTTCAAAGAGTTCTGTGATAAACATGGGATCAAAAGAGAGTACACAATTCCAAGGACTCCATAGCAAAATGGAGTTGTTGAGAGGCAGAATAGATTAGTACAACAAATGGCAAGATCAATGATAAATGAAAGAAACATACCTCAGACATATTGGGTAGAAGCAATTCATACAACTGTTCATATCCTTAACAAATCTCATCTCAGGCAACACAGTGGCAATACTCCTTATAAACTATGGTTTGGAAGACTTGCTTCAATCAAACATTTTAAAGTCTTTGGGAGTAAATCTTATATCAAGAACAATGATGAAAATATTGACAAATATGATGATAGGGCTGATGAAGGTATCTTCTTGGGTTATGCTACAAACAGTGAAGGGTACAAATGTTACAATAAGAGTGCATAAACTGGTTGATTGTATAGACATAAAAATTGATGAAGAAATCATGGTAAGAAATGTAAGCAGTGTTGAACCAAACACAAAAGATATAGTTGAATATGAATATGAATAGGTCCAAGGATTAGAAAGGGAAGAATATGAATCAGAAGAAGATATGAATACTCTGGAATCAACAGAAATAGGAAAAATCACCTCTCGGAATTGTTAGAAAGAATCATCCCGAAAATTAGATAATTGGAGATATAAATAAAGGAGTTCAGACAAGAAGGAAATTGATTAAAGACTTAGAACAGTCTCATGTTGCATTTTTATCTATGACTGAACCTAAATTTTTTGATGAAGCCAACTAGCATGATGATTGGATTAGAGCAATGAATGAAGAGCTTGATCAGATTGAGAAAAACAATACTTGGGAGCTTGTCCCTAGACCTGAAGATAAAAATGTAATAGATTCCAAATGGGTGTTCAAGAATAAAATGAATGAAAAATGACAAGTTGTTAGAAATAAATCCAGATTGGTCTGTAAAGGGTATGCACAAGTTGAAGGTTAGGACTTTGATGAAACTCTTGCACCAGTGGCAAGATTGGAAGCAATCCGAATGTTTCTTGCTTATTCATGTCATAAGAACTTTAAAGTTTATCAGATGGATGTTAAATCAACATTTCTTAATGGAGATCTATAGGAAGAAGTATATATGGAGCAACCTGAAGGATTCTCATTGATAGATAATCCTAATTATGTTTTCAAGCTGAAGAAGGCCTTATATGGACTGAAGCAAGCACCACGAGCTTGGTATTATACATTGGAAAAAAATTTACAAGACAAAGGGTTCAAGAAAGGTACTGCTGAAAACAACCTTTACATTAAGTCTGAAGGTGATAATTTACTAGTTTTTTTGGTTTATGTAGATGATATTATTTTTGGCTGTACTAATGAATCATCTTTCCAGTGGTTTTCTAAATCTATGCAAAACGAATTTGAGATGTCCATAATAGGAGAACTGTCATATTTTCTTGGCTTACAAGTAGAACAGAGTTTTGCAGGAATATTTATCTCTCAAGAAAAATATTTGAAAGAGATGTTGAAGAAATTTTAGATGGAGGATTCCTCTCTTGTTAGCACACCTATGGTGGTTGGTTGCAAGCTCAGTAAAGATGATATCTCACCTGATGTTGATCAAATGACATATCACTCTATGATAGAAAGTTTTCTGTACATCACAACATCCCGTCCTGATATAATGCAAGATGTTGGAATGGTAAGCCATTATCAGTTTGCTCCTAAACAAAGTCATTTGGTAGATGTCACAAGGATATTCAAATATTTGAAGGGAACAATGACTTATGGTTTGTGGTATCCTAGAAATTAGAATTTTCAGTTAACTGCTTATTCAGATGCAGATTGGGAAAACTATGTTGATGAGAGAAAAAACACTAGTGGAGGAGCATTCTTTCTGGGTGACTCATTAGTAGCATGGCTCAGCAAAAAACAAGGATCCATTTCATTATCAACTACAAAGACAAAATACATTGTTGCTGCTACTTGCTGCACACAAATTTTGTGGATGATTCAAACTCTTGCAGATTTGAAGGTAACTTACACTGATCCCATTCCAATTCACTGTGATAACACCAGTGCCATTAATGTCTCTAAGAGTCCTATTCTTTATTCCAAGACTAAGCATATTCCAATAAAGTACCATTTTCTTAGAGAACAAGTTACAAACAAAATTGTTCAGCTGAATTATATTCCTTCCACAGAACAGATTGTTGATATCTTTACTAAACCATTAGAAGCAACCCCTTTTGGATATCTTCGTCAAAAGTTGGGGGTTATAATTTCTTGTGTCTAATCTGTTCACCTAGTCAGGGGGAGTTCTTATTGAATATATGGTGTATTTCTAAGATGCTCATAGTTGACAGGGGGAGTATGTACTGCAATAGCTCAGGGGGAGCATGTTTTTTCTTTGACATTGATGTCAAAGGGGGAGAAAGTGTGATGTTTTTCAAGGATGCTACAATGGTATAGTTGCATGTTTTTCAAGGATGCTACAGTGGTGTAGTTGCATCATGGGGTTGCCATCAATGCCAAAAGGGGAGATTGTTGACATGTTTTCAAACAGAAGGCAGAGTATGATGGTTGGCATGTTTAACAGGCAGAGTATTCTTGTCATTGATGGCAATATTAGAGTATTCTTGTCATTGATTACATCGATATGACAAAACATGAACAAAGTAAGCGAATTAGCAGTGCGAAGGTGTGCTTGTTGAAGATCGAATGGAAAGATCGAAGTGTTGTTCAAACTCCATTTTGGATTTTTGGCTACTGGGATTTCGGATACCGGGAGATGGAGATATCAAGTGTCGAAACACTTCACTACATGAGTTCCAAAGTCGCGAAATGAGAAACGCTGAAATCCCGAATTAGGCAATTCACGATATATTCCTAACCGTCAGATCAAGGATTGATATGGACCATTGATCAGACTCGACGAAGGCCCGTGAAGTTTCAATAAGATCTGGACCATTGGGTCCATAAGAAACGTGGCGAAAGATCGTCATTTCACTGACTGGAAAGTCAAAGGAACGAGGTTCCCTAACCTCTCGTATTCATGACATGTGAAATCCTGGAACCCGAAAAAAGGCACATCACTTGGAATGTTGGATACTGGGATTTCAATTACTGGGAGATGGAGATGTCAGAGACTCACATCATCAGGAGTCTCGAAGTGCCGAAATGTGAAAACCCGAAACAGGCGCATCGCTTGGAGTGTTGGATACCGAGATTTCAGTTACCAAGAGATGGAGATGTCAGAGACTCACATCATCAGGAGTCCCGAAGTGTTGAAATGCGAAAACCCAAAATAGGCGCATCGCTTGGAGTACTGGATACCGGGATTTCGAATATTGGGAGATGGAAATGACAAAGACTCTCATCATAAGGAGTTCCGAAGTTGCAAAACTTGAAGTCGAGAAATGATAAAGACTCCATACCAGAGTTTCGGATACCGGGAGTAGGAGTCAAGAGTAAAGACTCTTCATTAGAGGAGTCCCGAAATCACGAAACCTGAAGTCGCGAAATGTCACAGACAAGCCTCGTTTCAGAGTTTTAGGCACCGCAACATGGAGAGTCAAGAAACTTTACCACAAGAATACCAAAATTCCGATTCGCCGAAATTAGAAACGCTGGAGTACTGGACCATTGATCTGACTCCATTTCAGAGTTTTGGATACCAGGAGTTGAAGTGTCGAAACACTTCACCACAGGAGTACCGAAATGCTGAAGTGCCGAAACGCGAAATTGTGAAATATAGTTTTTGAATAAGGCTATGGTCACATCAACGAGAAATAGAGGAAAGAGCTAGAGCAACCAAGCTCCATTTCGGGAATCGCGACATGGAGTGTTGAGACACTTGATCACAGAAATCCTAAAATGCCAAAGAGTGGAATGCCGAAATGAATGCAAGACTAATGAAAGTCATCCAACAGTGCAGGTGAAATTGAATATGATCGAAGGGCTACTACTCCATCTCATAGTTAATTGAATAGTTACAAATCGGTTAGCAAAACTGATTCACGATTCTTGATCGATCGATGTTTCAATTTCTTAGACATTTTCTTTGGCTAAGAAGATTCGAAGTGTAACTGCCGTTGTAGTGGTGTAGAAAAGAAGAACATAGATACTATGCACGGGTAGCGGTTGACATGGAAAAAATAAGTTGAACTGTATAATTGAAAAACTACAGAATGTACAGTGTGAAGAAAAAATCAGAGAGAAGGAACAAAAGCTGAACAAAAAAAAAGGTGGAGAGAGAAGAATGTGCACATATCAAAAAGGATGAGAAGGACAAATAAATAATAGATAGACAGAGACAACAAGTCAAGCCAAATATGAACATAGAAGAAGAATAGTGTAGCAGAGAAGAATTACAGAACAATGAAGAAGTGGTAAGAATTGATTTATCTATGTGTTGGTTATTCAATCATTTATTTGTAACCAGGGTGGTAGGGAGGTGCTAGGGAGGACTGTTGTCCTCAGAGGTTCAAGTGGGTGCTTGAACAAAGGGATTAGTAGCTTCCATCTGGTTGCAACCAAAGAAACCAGGGTGGAAAGGTGGTGCAAGGGAGAACAATTGTTCTCTGTTATACAGGTTGGAGCCTGTGTAATTGGAAGTAGGTGCTTCCATCCAGTTGGTGTTGGAATACTCAGGGAGTTGGTGCTTCCTTCTAGTGGGTGCTAGAGAAACCAGAGAGTTGGTGCTCTCAAACAAATTGGAGCTTGTAAAACAGATGTAGTAGCCTCACATTGAGTTGGTGCTCAATTATAGATGATGTACAGAACTGAAAAGACTGCCTATCATTTCGAAGAAGAAGAGGTTTTCTCTCTTTATGGGTTTCCTCGTGAAAAT
>JZKD02S0521983.1:124186-143737 GCA_000966675.3 Picea glauca | reverse complement strand
TGCTCCTCATCACAATTCTATCGAGTATATTCTTTGTTTTGTTGAGTCCATCATTCACCATCTTCCCACTCATGAAGCTGGAGAGATTAGGGAAGATTTTTCTTAAATTATCCATTATGCAAAACTTCCTAAGCCTAACCTTTCTAAATATGAATTTCAAGCCCTTCGTTGACTTAATGATAACCCCAATGTGGCCATTCTAAAAGGTAATAAAGGTAACATGACCATTGTAATTAACACTTCCGATTATGAGACCAAATTACTCTAGATTCTTTCCTCTATGTATAAACCTCTCTCAAATAATTTCATCAACAAAATTACCAACTTAGTTACCTAAGACATTTAGTCTTCCTCTCTAACCCCTTATATAAAAATTCATTGCATCCCTCATAACCCTCAACCCCTTAAATCTATGGAAAACTTGAAATACACAAAAAAGATAACCCTCTTAGATCCATAATTAGTATTATTAGAACCTCTAATTACACTTTAAATCGATTCCTTGTTGATAAACATCAACTCTTTATAGGCAAAACCTCTTTGTTTATTATATTTTCCCTTTACTTCATTCACAAAATTCACAAACTCCATCTAGAGGAGCAATACATCATGGTAAGCTTTGATATCATTCCTTTATTCAACAAAATCTGCATTCCATAAGCTCTTGAACTCATTTCTAAGTTAGTTTACCTTGAGATTGTAAAACTCATTGAAATCTTCCTTACATATACTTTCCTCACCTTCAAAGGAAAATGCAATGAACAAACTAAAGGCACACCTATGGGTTTATCCCAGATGGTCAACATTTTTATGGAACATTTTGAGTCTTAAGCCTTAAACAATTTCCATATCAAGCCCAAATGTTGGTTTTGGTTTATTAATGACACCTTCATCCTCTGGCCTCATGGTCAATCTTCCCTTGATTCATTTTTTGACAACCTGAATAACATATCTCTCCACATTCAATTTAACAAGGAAAACCCAAAAGGACAACTCCCTTTCATTCCTAGACATTCTTGTCACTCGTCACTCTGACATAACCTTTACCCATCCAGTTTATTAAAAAAATACTCATACCAATAGATACGTTCATGCCCACTCCCACCACCACCCAACTCAAAAATGTGTTGTTCTCAAAATCCTTGTAACTAGATCCATTTGAGTATCTAATCCCCCTTTCTTAGAGAAGGAAAGAGCCCACTTTACTAATGCTCTCCTAGCTAATGGTTATTCTACCTTCCAAATTAACAAAGCCTTTCACTCTTCCCTCCACTCAAAATAAAAAACCCCCCCTTCCATTTCCCCTCCCTAGGCCATAATTTCACTCTTTTACATAAATGGCATTGTCATTCACATTTCCAAGATCTTGTCCAAAATCAAGATGACAAATATTTTCAAATCCCACAAAACCTTAAAGAAATTATTTAGAAGCATCAAAGATAAAACTGATTCTATGCTTGGCCAAGGAGTTTACTAAATTCCCTACTTGTGTGGAAAATCCTACATAGATTCAAACCCATCTCAAAGAACACATTGTTGACACTTTTCATAGTTTCCTCACTAAGTCAGCTATCGTGAACATTCCTATAATACTAAACACCTCATTTGCTTTGACTAAACCAAAATCCTAGCATCAATTCCCTACTACTCTTTTAGTATCATTAGGGAAGCCTTTGAAATTGAAAACATCCTAACAATTTTAACCATAAACATGGATATAAACTTAGTTTTTCATGGAAGCCCATTATCCATCATTTGAATCGATAGACCTTTGTTGGACACATAATCCTTTGTGGTTGTGTTACTTGTAATAATAATGTACATATGAAGCATCATAGGTGATAGGAAGAGTCATATGTTTGAGAAAAACAGTGGTTACATCTTTGTGTATTTTTTGAGCACCATACTAATGGAATAATCATCCCGTAGAGTTATGAATTTTGTCCACTCGTGTCAGTGGTATTATAGCCAACATTAACTCCATGATTTATCTTGACGTTTCCTTTCCCCTATGATGAAAAAAATGTCTCTTGCATGCTTGAACGATTCTCTAATCTCTTCTCAGTATGCCTAACTAATTCCCTAGTCTCTTCTCAATCTGCCTAGGATCCGTCCATCAATCTGCTAGTCTACGCTCTATCATTTCCTCACGACCAATGTTCCACAAACCCTAAATCTAAATCTCTAGTATCGCATGACTCTCTCATACTCATGCCTATCGACTAAATCTCTAGTATCGCATGACTCTCTCATAATAGAATGGAACCATAATCTATTCTCTCACGTTGCTAGTACATCCATATTCTCAGGCATGTGTTCTTTTAGACTGAAAACTACGTCCATTGGACAACAGATTCGAGTAGTAGATTTGTTGGGAATCATATTCATACCACATTAGCTGGGGATCATGTCCATATGTCCATTTGATAACAAATTTGAGTAGTATATTCGTTGGGGATCATATCGTAACTCGTAGCACGGTCCGTAACTCGTAAATCCATGAGGAAAATATGTTGACGGGCTAGGAAAGTCCAGAAGGAACTCTGGCGATAGAGAGTCAAATCTGTATGGGATCGGTTTGATCTAATATGTATCTCCTATCTTGGCTTGATCTGATACGTATCTCCTATCGTAGTATAGTATCTCCCATCGCAACATGGTATCTCCTATCTCGGCTTGATTTGATACTTATCACTGGTGTACACATTCACTTACTTCCGTAGCTTAGTGGCACATCCATTTGTTGGTATATTGATATCTATTACAACTCGATGAATAAACCTAATTTTATATTTACTGCTTTAGCTATTACATCCATTCGTTGGTACCATTTGATAGATATTTTATCTATTCGATAACTATTACATCCATTCACTTGCATTTGTGTTGATGGCCTCTCCTTTAGCTATTACGTCCATTTGTTGGTACCATTTGATAGATATTTTATCTATTCGATAACTATTACATCCATTCACTTGCATTTGTGTTGATGGCCTCTCCCTTAGATCAATTTCATGCTGAATTTACTAATTTACTATGTTTAAACCATTGCAATCACTTTTTCCCATCATGTGACCTCAATCATGTTAACAAGTGCAAGTGCCCTTCATTATGATTGTTTCCTTCACTAGAGTGGTGCCATAATTCCCTGGGTTCCAGTTTAATTTTTATTGGTGTAGTTTCACCGTATTGTTGTGTCATTGTAATACCTCGATAGAACAATGCATTCTCTCATATTCATTGTTAGCGTAGTGTTGATCGTCAAGGAGAACTACAAAGAATGGTACAGGAACATCAAGAGAACATTGATCTTCAATTATCTATGGAAATACATTTGTGAAGCACCAACACTCCCTCAGACCAATAAAATCACTGAAGAAGAAGCAAAATCTGAAGAAGAAACCTCATAATTAAAGACAAAAAGTAGCATACCTGGTAGAAAACCAACCATTCCAACCTCAAACAAAGAACATGAAATATGGGAAGACAAAGACCATAACACATATTATGTGATCTATGCTACAGTAAGTGAAGATGTGAGATGTCATATTGCTTCAATTAGTGATTCCCATAGCGCCTTGAAAATATTGAATGAATTGTATGACACATTATGAACTAGAATTCATACAACTAATGTTGAAGCTCTTCAACCTAGAGTTGAAGAATGATGACCCTATGGATTTAGATTTAGAAATCAAAGCCACAATGCATGATATTGAAGACAATGGTGTGAATATTGATCTCTCTCTCATGACCTTCATTAATTCTCTCTACCCTACATATTCTCACTACCTTGAATCGCTGCATGCAAGTGGTCAAATGAAATCCATCACATTGACAATGAAAGTTGTAGAATGTGAGAAAGAATTTTGAAAGAATTCATCCCATTCAACTGGTGACAATGTTTACCTTGCTCATAAATATAGGAGTAAACAACATGATTCTTCTAGAGGAGAAAGTAGTAGAAGATGACGTAGACATGGAAGAAAGATTTTTCAGAGGAAGGGGGGTAGACACAACCAAGGTGATAGATCCAATATTCATTGTACCAGTTGAAAAAAGAATGGGCCACATGAAGCAGATGAATGCAGAGTTCCATGAGAAAAGATCAAAGAATATAGACAAAATAAGAAAGAGGACAAAGGTAAACCTACAAAACCAACAAAAGGCAATCCACCTGAATCTGCCCATTACCTCGTTGTTCACTGCAATATAGGAGTAACAAAATATTTATTTAACACTGCATATAGTCCTTGGAAATATGCATGGCTTCTTGACACATGCACAAACTCTCACGTGACATTCCAAAGATATTTTTTTGAAGAATTCAATGAAAATGTAGATGGCACAATGTATTTTGCAGACAAGTCCAACCTTAAACCCTCAGGAATGGACACCATCAGACTCAAGTTGCCTGAATTCCCAAATTTTATTTTGCATAATGTGCTCTATCTTCCTAAGTCGAAAAGGAGCTTGTTGTCCCCCACTTTGTTCATATGATCCATGGAAAAGTTGAAATACGAAAGGATTCTGATAACATGCTTGTTATTATCAAAAAGGGAGATGGAAGACAACTGAAGATGAATGGAACATCTTCCCATACACACATTTTTTCATATCTCTCTGATCACGGTGAAGGTATAATGTCATCTAGTCTTTTGTGGCATGCTAGATTTGGTCATATCAATTATGATAATCTTCATTTATTGAGAAAGAATGGTGTTTCTGGTTTGCTTACTATTCCTAGAAAATTGAAACAATGTGATGCTTGTATCCTTGGAAAGAATAACAAACAACCATTCCATGATTCTATTTCCAGAGCATGTAGAAAACTCAAATCGATTCATTTTGATTTGTGCGACTCTATGTATGTTCCTTCTACAAATGGAAATAAATATATAATGTCTTTTATTGATGATTACACCATGATGTGTTGAGTGTAATTACTAAAAGATAAATCACAAGCTTTTGAAACATTTAAATTTTTTCATGTATGGATTCAAAATGAAGCCTAGTCTCATATTGGCTCTCTTCACACTGATAATGGAAAAGAATATACATCTAATGAATTTGAAATTTACCTTCATCAACATGGGATCAAACATCAAACAACATTTCCATACAATCCTTAACAAAATAGTGTAGCTGAACGAATGAACAAGACACTCCTAAATATGGTTCGTTCCATGATGTTTTTCAAGAATGTTAAATTGATGTTTTGGGCTGATGCAATTCTATGTGCATTTTATGTCAAAAACATGTGTCCATCTCATGCTATTAAAAGAAAGACTCATGAAATCTGATATGGCTACATTCCTTTGGTGACACATCTTAGGGTCTTTGGTTCCATCTGCTATGCATTTATTCCTAAGGAGAAAAGAAGCAAGCTTGATGCAAGGAATCAAAAGTACATCTTCTTGGGGTACTCAAATACCACCAAGGGGTATTATCTTTACAATAAGACAAACACGAATTTCATCCTTTCCATAGATGTGATCTTTCTTGAATCCACCAAGAAAGATGAAATTGTTGAGAGGCAACTTGATCATCTGGACAGATTCACTCGTGTAAAGACATATCATGAATTTGATGATGAGATTCCACATCTTGAAGGGGGGGATCCCTATATTGGGTAAATATATGGAATATCCTTTTGAAGCACCATCTTCCCCTCATGAAGAAGTTCTTTCCACTTCATTAAAACCTGAAGCTCATTTGGATGATGTGATCGAGAGGATTGAAAAGCTGAGACTTGATGAGAACTCAACACCATCTCAATCAACAAAGAAACCTGGACTGTATTAGAAAGGTACAACAAAATGGCTCACAAAAACACTTAAAAGTGTTCATCCCGATGAGATAGGAAAGATATGAACCAAATTTTTCTCAAAAAAAGATGAAGGAAATTTAGATAATTCAAGCTTAGGTGATGTAGATGATATGCATGTTTCATATGATTGTGAGTTGAATTTATTTACTAACCTTGAACCAACTTCCTTTAAAAAATTTGTTTCTCATGATGAATGTAAAGAATCCATGGATAAGGAATGTGATGCTCTCATCAAGAATGAGACATGGAATTTGGTGTACCATCCATATGGAACCAAACCAATTGGCTACAAGTGGGTATTTAAGAAAAAGTATAGATCAGATGGCTCACTTGAAAAAAGGCAAGGATCATGGAAAAATGATTTGCACAAAAATAAGGTGTTGATTATGAGTATACCTTTTCCCCCATGGAAAGATGAACTACCATCCATACTCTATTTTGCATGACAACAAAAAATGGATGGAAAAATCATCAAATGGATGTGAAGACTTCCTTCTTGAATGGAGACTGTAAAGAGAATGTGTTCATGTCTCAACCAGAAGGATTTGTTGTGAAGGGACAAGAACATAGGGTATGCAAGCTCATCAAATTTGTAATGTCTCCTTCCAATTGATCATGATGGAGGATGACTCAATAACTTATACGACTCCCGTAGGATATAGCAACAAGGAAAAAGTGAATCAAGGAGGTTTATTTGGTGTCACTAGGTTAAAAGAATGACAAATCCTAAAAGTGACATTAAATAAAATAAATAATTATATTTAAATGGAATTGGAGGGAAAATAAAGTGAAGGTTTGATTTGGTAAAAAATGAAAAAGATCTAGAAGGTCTGAAGGAAGGATAAATAGAGGGGTAACTTTTCTCTTTAGCATTATGATTTGATCTCTCATTTTGGAGTGATATTGGAGCCATTATTTTGTTAGGGTTTAGCAAAACCCTTCCATCTCAATTTAGTTTCGGTGGTGCAATATCCACCCTAGATAGACAAAGAGGAGGATTCATCCAAAGTCCTCATTTGAGTTCATTGTGGAGTTTGGTTTCATCCTGTAGAGAGTTTGGAGGCATATCATCTTGTGAATGGTATTTGCATCATTTTTCCAGAGGAGGATGATTGTCATATCTCTAGGTGCTAGGAGGGTTTCACGTAACTATGGGAGAATATATACTCATGGGTTGAGCACGGGTTGTCCTGCAAGGCCTCGCTAGACATCCCACAGTCACCTTGTGAGGACCTCTATGAATCAAGGATTGCAACAGTTCATCCGATTGGGTTTGCGAGGGTTTTAGGAGAGATTGGAGGGACACTTATAGAGAGGAAATTACTAGAGTAGATCAATGTAGGGATTGAAGAGCCTTGTATTAGTGGACATCACATATTTGCATCATTCCAAGTTTTCTTGTATTGTTTCTACAATAGACTGTGCATTTGTTTGACACACATTATATTTATGTTCTTAGGAGTATTCTAGAGTTGTTATTACAACCATTATATATCATTGTATTGATTTTGGGAGTTTCCATCCATAATAACATGCCATGGTTATCTGCTCTATTTTTTGTGTAATGGATGCATGCAATATGTTTGACAATATTCCTATTTGAGCAAAGTGTTTGTAAGAAGTTAACAACACCATTATACAATTTTTTGACACATTCACATAAGAATATATAACAATTTTGGGACAAAGAACATAATATTCCCACCTAGCCTAGTTGGGGACATTACAGTGGTATCATAGCCGGTGGTTCTGCCATCTTGTGACTACATTGATGCCTAGGAGAAAGGTGTGTGGAGGGAAATTTTCTCAAGAGTCACCAGAAAGAGAAACATAAGCAAACCAAACAGAGTCAGAGTTAGAGGGAAGCAATGGAGACAACCATGAATGAACTATGCTCCTAATATTAAAATATCTTGTCAAGGGACGAAATGAGGCATCCCAAATATAAGAAGAGACAACGAGGTTCTAGCAGCAGACCCTTGTGATGCTCACATAGTCGGTGGGACAACGTGTGAATATGAATGGTGTAGGTCAAGGTGGACCTATTGGATCCCATTGGGATGAAAAGATACACATGGAGAGTAGAAATAACCATACCCCATCTCAGAGCGAGAGCCTAAGGATCCCTAGGCCCTTATTTCTATAGTTCTTGACAGGGCATCCTACAGGAGTATAGGAGCAATCAGATTAGGGTCTTGATATTAACACCTCATATAGAGAGTACAAGACGATAAATAAATATATCTGTGAGAAAATTTCCTATAATGAGTTATGCGACCTCAAACAAAATTACATACCTAGGGAGTGGAATAGAGGAGAGTAGAGCCAAAAAACATTTGGCCTCATATAGAAGGTGGGAAGATTGACTATCCCACCCTTCGATGGTTTTTCCAAGAGAACGACTAGAGGATGGGTACATAAGTTGGACACTTATCTCCAACTTAACCCAATGAGCGAGGCAAAAGAAATTAAGTATGCCACCCTTCACTTGTAAGGAGAAGCTCAATAATGGTGATATCACAGGCTGGTAACATTAGGGCACACCAACATCACTTCATATGTGGATTTCAATCAGATTTGGATGGAACAGTTCGACAAGAAGGACCCTGAGATACACTTTAGGGAGTTGGTACAGTTGAGACAGACAAGTACACCATAAACATACATCACATATTTTTAGAGGATGGAAGTTATGGTGACAGATATTTATCAACAAAGGTTGGTGATTCTATTCAAGGAGGGTCTAGATAAACCCATGAGAGGATGGGTGAAAGCATTTAGGCCAACCACATTGCAGGAGGCCATCATAAGAACCTAGGACATGAGATGAAGTTTTCCCAGAATCCATGGACAAGGAAGGACATGATGGATGAGGAGACTCAGAGAGAACTAAGGAGGAATAATATTTTCTACAGTTTCAAGGAGCCATGGGAGCGGTTCATCGATGTATGGGAAAAGGTAAATTCCATTATATTGAGGTAGTTTTCGACGAGGAGGATTGATCCAGATTATTTTTGGAAAAAAATGAGAGTGGAGATATAATAAAGCAATGTACAAAGATATCTCAGATATCCAATAATATAACAAAAATGTATCAGAGATGCAACCATAAACACATAGATACAACAATACACAATTTTCTATTAATGAGTGAAAATGTACAAAGACTGTAAAAATATAGAGTGAAAGACTCACTAGAATGGTGGCAGCTTATCTCTAAGAGAGATGTGTCCGCTACTCACATTCGCAAGAAGATGATTTTACAATGAGGCTCCGAATTCATTTTTATCATAAATAAAATCCAAAACCCTAACCTTGGAAGATGAAAAGCCAATAGTTTTGTGGACCCCGTTTTGGGTAGTTTGGTGTATCAAATTCCTGGGGGCATAACTTTGGCATACCATATTCATTTTGGGCGCAAGATAGATAGTTGGAAAGGTATCGTCGAGGAGATTCATTTTGGGGGATCAATCAGAGACTTCAACTATCATTGAGAAACTAGATCCCCAAAAACCTTTATTTAGGCCCTCAAAATTGCCCCAGAAGTTAAAAACTGCTAAAAATAGTAAATTACCAAAATTGCCAAAAAACTATTTTGATCCAGTTAGAAGAGGTGAGTGGACATTGATATCCACCTGGATCAATCCTCCCTCCTTAGGAATCAATGGTCTCCATTGCGTTGAGTGCCCGAGGGAGAGGGAAAAACATTTGTTGAATTTGCATATTGATGAGCTGCTTGCCTTGTTGGAGAAGTTGCGTTGCTCAACTTGTTGAAGGTTGTCACGAACCTATGGCTAGAAGGGTTGGACGTTTTTAACCAGTCTGGCTACATGAGATTCCTGTGTGCAGAAGGAATATTTACACTTTGTTACAATCTTGTCAACCTTCTTCTGTTGGATAGAAGGTGCTTGGATTGAGGTTGCA
Source organism: Picea glauca (assembly GCA_000966675.3). Taxonomy (NCBI): domain Eukaryota; kingdom Viridiplantae; phylum Streptophyta; class Pinopsida; order Pinales; family Pinaceae; genus Picea; species Picea glauca. The sequence goes on along the minus strand of JZKD02S0521983.1, from coordinate 133,983 downwards.
GTGGTGTTCTTCTTGTTGGCATGTTTTACAGGAAGCATGTGCTTGTCATTGATGGAAAGAACAACAACGACGATGGAAAATGGGAAAATCATACACTCAGGAGGAGAAGCAAACAGTATGCAGAGATCAAAGATCATAAGGGAAAACACAGTACAGAAACGTGATCAGGATCGTCATCTCCACAAGACAAACCAAGCTATTGAGAATTCAATCACCCAAATATCCATCAGCCATCGAATCACCTTAAGTGGAAGGACAATATAAGCAAGGGATGAGATCTGAGATCTCAATAATCTGAATCTACGTCAGCCATCGGATGAAATTAAGTGAAGGATATGATAAACAAGGCACAAGGTTTGAGAATTCGATTATCCGAATCTCCGTCAGCCATCAGATCAAATTAAGTGGAAGGATAGGATAAGCAAAGATGGAGGGCCGTTGGATTTAAAACCAAGGAAAAGAAACATCACAAACAAATCGAGCTGTTGACCTAAGATCATGATCAATGAACATCATTTTTTGTGGGTCTAAATTTATGAGGACGTTACGCTTCGAAAAAATATCACTTAAAGAATTTCAAGTTGAGAACTAAAATACTCGAAGCCTGAAGACCTGGAGAGCCGAAATAAATTATCGACTGTCAGATCATCCAAAGTAAATATCAGTCATCAGATCGTCTGAAGGAGGTCTCAAGTGTTAGATCATCCAAAGTGAATATGGGCCGTCTGATCTAGAAAAGACATGTCGACCATTGGATCATCCAAAGTAAATATCAGTCATTAGATCATCCGAATGATATTTCAAGCGTCAGATCGTCCGAAGTGAATCTGGGCCGTTTGATCCAGTGCGTCAGTTTGAGATTTGAAATCTTCAAAGTCTGGAGAGCCGGAGAGCTAAAATAAATTCTCAATCGTCGGATCATCCGAAGTAGATATCAGTCATCAGATCATCCAAAGAAGATCTCAAGCGTTAGATCGTCCAAAGTAAATCCATGCCATCTGATCCAGAGCGCCAATTTGAGATTTGAGATGATAGAAGTCTGGAGACTCAAAGGAGATCTCGACCGTTGATCGAGAAAGGGGATGCAAAACCATTGATCGAGAAAGGGGATGCAGAACCATTGATCTGGTTGAAAGGTCCAATTCCCGAAGTGGAGACAGAGCTGTCGATTGAGAAGGATAGGTGTCCGTGGATCATCGACTCTGGAAGATTGGTGTATGAATAAAAACATGGTTTGCGATTTGAAACTCTCGGAGCCCGGATCACGAAGTAAATCACAACCATTGATTTAGGGATTGTAGATCTAATCCACGGAACTTGAGAGGACAGATCTGAACCATCAGTTCATGAGCACCATTAATATCGTGAGATCGATGGTCTCGTCGCATTGCGGGGATTGAAGGTGCACGAACTTTAAAATTTTTAGGGTGGGCCACAATTGAAACCACATTTTTGGAGAAAGGACATGTGGAGGCTCGAGGTAAATTACAGGGAGAAACACAGTTTGTTTGAAACCACCTTTGGACGCACTCGCAATCGTGTGATCACATGATATCATCTCCCAAGTTCATATCGAAAAATGGAGGTAGCACTGCTAGGCTCCACTTTGGAGGTTATGCATTGAAAAGTCAAAAAGGCCTCTACGTGTATAATCTAACGACATTGATCAAACCAAATTTGATCGAAGGGTTGTTGTTTCAATTCATGGTTTCTTGATCAATTACAATTCAGTTACACTAACTGAATCATTGTTCTGGGGCGTTGGAATCATGGCTCTTGAGCATTCTAATATTCTCGACACGGGCGTTGAAGATTTAGAGTGTAACAGATTATGAGAGCATGAATAAAAGAAATATGTCATGAAAGAGGAAGGTTTCTATTTCTCTGTAAAAGTAGTCGAACTGTATGCAATGAATATTACAGCATGAAATGAGGGAGAAAATGCAGAGATAAAGAACATAAGATGGACAAAGAAGAAATGGTGAAAACAACAGACTGTATGAGAACTTAAGAGCATGAGAATAACAGAGGAAGAGTAGATGGAAAGAGACAACAAGTGGAGCCAAGCATGAACAGACAGAAGCATAACATAATTGCAGAATAGAGAAGAAGTGGTAAGATTTGATATGTCTATATTGTTGTAAAGTATTATTCAAGAAAAGTTTTAAAAACCAGGGAGGTAGGGTGGTGCTAGAGAGGATTGTTGTCCTCAGAATTTCAAGTGGGTGCTTGAACATAGGGAGTTGTAGATTCCATCTGGTTGCAGCTAGAAAAACCAGGGTGGTAGCATGGTGCAAGGGAGAACCATTGTTCTCTATTATACAGGTTTGTGCCTGTGTGACTGGAAGTTGGTGCTGGAACACTCAGGGAGTTGGTGCTTCCTTCTAGCGGGTGCTAGAGAAACTAGAGAGTTGGTGCTCCCAACAAGTTTCATCTTGTAAAACATAGGTTGTAGCCTCATTTTGAGTTGGTTCTCAAAGATTGACGATGTAAATAACATAAAATATTACCTATCATTCTAAGAAGAAGAGGTTTTCTCTCTTTATGGGTTTTCTCATGAATATTTGTTCTGTGTATATCATATGTGTGATTGATGTTTACTATTTCTGTTGTTCACGTCTTGCATAATCTTGATGATCACTTGGAGAATATTAATAATGTTTCAATAGGCATAAAATTGTTTAAGCACAGTAACAACTGATTCACCCCCCCTTCTCAGTTGTCTTAGTAATTTCAACAATTGGTATCAGAGCGGGTTCCTTTTCTTTAAAGGTAGACCAGTAAGCTTAAAAATGACTAGTCATGAAGGAAATTCAACCAATAAGCCTCCTTTATTCGATGGAACACATTTTTCTTTCTAGAAAGTTAGAATGAGAACATACATTATGGCCTTAGGTGCCGATGTTTGGGATGTAGTAGAGGTTGGATATAAAAAACTTGTTGTGCTATCTTCCAAAGATGATAAGCTGGAATTTAGCTTCAATGCAAAGGCAATGAATGCTGTCTTAAGTGGGCTTGCTGAAGCTAATTTTTTAAATGTGATGCATCTTGACTCCACCAAAGAGATGTGGGATACACTTATTAGAAGTTATGAAGGAAATGAGAAAGTAAAAGGTGCCAAACTTCAGACATATAGATTGAAATTTGAACAACTAAAGATGAATGATGATGAAAGCGTTAGTAAATATTTTTTAAGAGCTGAGGAGCTTGTAAATGCCATAAATGGTCTTGGCGAGAATATTGAAGACACACTTTTAGTTTAGATAATTTTAAGATCTCTCCCTAATAGATTTAATCCAAAATTTTCCGCAATAGAAGAATTGAATGATCTTAAAATTATGCCTATTGACCAACTCCTAGGAACTCTGACTGCTTATGAAATGAGGATAGGTAAAGATAAACCCACCTCTAGAGAATCATCATTTAAAGTAGATAAGAATGAGCATTCTGAGCCTGATGAAATTGAAGAAAAATTTGTGAGAAGACTAAAGAAAGGATCAGGCAAGTACTAAGGCAAGTTGCCCTTCAAATGTTTTAACTTTGGAAAGATAGGTCACTTTGCATCTAAGTGTCCACACAAGAAGAAGGACCAGAATGTTGAAGGTGAAGAGAAGTACAAATCCAAGAGATTTGGTAAAAAGAAAAGTTTATGTGTAAACAATGATGACTCTTCAGGAGACACATATAATGATTCTTCTTGTGAAGATAATATTAATGACTTTATGCTTATGTCCAAAGAGGATTATGATAATAAAAGAACATGAAGTGATGTTAATGATGAATAAGATGTGTTTGACTTAGAAGGATAACTGATCAGTGCTCTAGAAGAGGTTGCTAGACTCAGATTTGAGAAGAAAAAGAAAAAACAATTGCTGATACAATTTGAGAAAGATAGTAAAAAACATGATGAAGACTTTTCCCTGCTAAAATTGGAATTAGAAGAGGCAAAGAAAATAGAGGACATTATGAAACAACAATTATCAGAGAAGAAGGCAATATGTGAAGCCTTGGAAGAAGAGGTAGTAAAAACCAGAAAAGAGATGGAGAAGTTTAAATCATTGTATCTCCAAAATCTTCCAAGCATTAAAGCCTTAGCATAACTAAATGACATTCTGGGCAAACAAAGATATCCTTTGTTGAAGACTGGTTTAGGCTATGTAAGTGGTTCAAGAAACAAACAACCATAAAGCAAAGAGTCAGTAAAGATGATCAAGTTCCAAATAAACAAACAATCATACCATGTGAGTACTTTGCCACCTAAAGCTAATAAAGACAAGATGATCCCTGATAAAAAACAAAGATATCAGAAGATGGAGCAAAAAATGCCAAGAATAAGGCCATCCTTCAGGTACCAAAATTTCTTCCATGGTTACTGTTTTTACTGCTCTAATTTTGGTCATAAGATTGCAAATTTTCAAATTAAGTTTAGAGACATGCAACCAAGGAGATCAAGAAATAAACAATCTTTGCAACATAGAACTAAACAACCAATGAGTGGAAAAAGTTGCACCAATCACTTTGACCTATTGAAAAATGAGCTCGAATGTTATAACTTTCATAACTTTGGCCACAAAGATGCAAACTTCCATCTGAAGAATTACAAAGCAGATCCAGGGATAAAACCCTTAGCTAGAAATGACAGCACATGGAAAAAGAAAGATAGTGAAAAATGTGGTCTAGTACTTTCAGCTGAAAAACAAAAAGACCCCTGGTATATAGACAGTGGATGTTCCAAGCACATGACTGGAGAAAATGATAAGTTTATGTCTATAAGTAAAAGAAAAACAAGAAATGTTACCTTTGAAAATGATGAACCAGGTAAAATCAAGGGTAAAGGGATGGTGAGTTTAAGTAATGGCAAAGGAAAATCCCATGATGTTCTGCTTGTAGATGAGCCAAAACATAATTTTCTCAGTGTAAGTCAAATGTGTGACAGAGGATGTGAAGTGGTGTTCACTTCCAAATATTGTAAGATAAAGTCTGTAAACTCAGGACAAGTGGTGGCTAAAGGCATAAGGATAGATAATAATGTATATGTGCTGGAAGAAGATCGAGAAGAGTGTCATCTAAGCAAACATGATGAAAGTTTGCTATGGCATAGGAGACTTGGACACCTAAATTTTGATCATCTAATCAAACTTAGAAACAATGGGGCAGTAAAAGATCTTCCAAAGATATCAAAGCCATATGGTTTTGTATGTAAACCTTGCCAAATAGGAAAACTTACTTGGACACAGTTTAAATCTAAGAAATTTGCATCAACAGAGAAACCTCTTAAGTTAGTACATATGGATTTATGTGGACCATCAAGGAAGGAAGGTGCAAGAAAAGAAAATTATTTCATGTTGATTATTGATGATTATTCTGAAAGAAGGAAGGTTGCCTTTCTGAAAGAAAAATCTGAAGCACTTGAAAATTTCAAAGTGTTTAAGGCTCTGAATGAGAATCAAATAAGAAAAAGATTGAAGGTAGTAAGGTCAGATAGAGGAGGAGAGTTTAGTTCAGGAGACTTCAAAGAGTTTTGTGATAAACATGGGATCAAGAGAGAGTATACTATTCCAAGGTCTTCACAACAAAATGGAGTAGTTGAGAGAAAGAATAGATCAGTTCAGTAGATGGCAAGATCAATGATGAATGAAAATAGTATTTCTCAGACATATTGGGTATAAGCAATTCATACAACTGTACATATTCTTAACAAATCTCATCTCAAGCCACAAAGTGACACGACTCCTTATGAACTATGGTTTGGAAGATCTGCTTCAATCAATGATTTTAAAGTCTTTGGGAGTAAGTGTTATATCAAGAATAATGATGAAAATCTTGGCAAATATGATGACAGGGATGATGAAGGTATATTCTTAGGGTATGCTACAAAAAATAAAGGATACAGATGCTATAATAAGAGGTTGCATAAATTGGTTGATTGTATTGACATAAAAGTTTATGAAGAAATCCTGGTACGAGATGTAAGCAGTGTTGAATCAACAACAATAGATATAGTTGAAGTTGAATATGAACAGGTTCAAGAATCAGAAAAAGAATACTCTGAGTAAGATGAAGATGCAAATACTCAGGCAGACTCAAATCAACAGACACCATCAAATCCTTCCTCCATAATTACTCAAAATAATCATCATGCAAGTCAGATAATTGGTGAGAAAAACAAAGGTGTACAAAACAGAAGAAAGATAATCAAAGACACTAAGCAATCACATATAGCCTTCATATCCATGGTGGAACCAAAGAACTTTAATGAAGCCAATAAATATGTAAATTGGTTAAAATCAATGAATGAGGAACTGGATCAGATTGAGAAGAATAATACTTGGGAGCTTGTTCCTAGACTTGCAGATAAGAATGTAATTGGCTCCAAATGGGTGTTTAAGAACAAAATGAATGAAAAAGGGAAAACTGTTAGGAATAAAGCCATATTGGTCTATAAGGGGTATGCACAATTCGAAGGACAATATTTTGATGAAACCTTTGCACCAATGGCAAGATTGGAAGCCATCAGAATGTTTATTGCCTATGCATGTCATAAGAACTTTAAAGTATATCAGATGGATGTTAAGTCAACATTTCTTAATGGATATCTAGAAGAAGATGTATATGTGGAACAACCTTAAGTATTTTCACTGACAAATAATCCTGACTATGTCTGTAATTTGAAAAAGGATTTATATGGACTGAAACAGGCACCACGAGCCTGGTATTATAGACTGGACAAATTTCTACAAGACAAAGGGTTCAAGAAAGGTAATGTTGACAGTAATCTATACATTAAGTCTAAAGGTGATGATTTATTAGTTGTTTTGGTTTATGTATATGACATTATTTTTGGATGCAGTAATGACCCTTTAGTTCAGTGGTTTTCTAATTCAATGTAGACTGAGTTTGAAATGTCCATGATAGGAGAACTGTCATATTTTCTTGGTTTACGAATCAATCAGAGTTCTGCAGGGATATTTATCTCTCAAGAAAAGTACTTGAAAGAGATGTTAAAGAGGTTTCATATGGAAGATTCTACACTTGTGATCACACCTATGGTGGTTGGTTGCAAGCTCAGTAAAGATGATATTTCACCTAATGTTGATAAAAAAACATATCGATCAATGATAGGCAATCTTCTGTACATCACAACATCCTGTCCTGATACAATGCAAGCTATTGGAATGGTAGGTTGTTATCAGTCTTCTCCTAAACAAATTCATTTAGAAGTTGTCAAAAGGATATTCAAATATTTGAAGGGTACAATGACTTATGGTCTCTGGTATCCTAGAAATAAGAATTTTCAATTAACTGCATATTTAGATGCTAATTGGGAAAAAAATTTGGATGAGAGAAAGAGCACCAGTGGAGGTGCATTTTTCTTAGGTGATTCGTTAGTAGCATGGATTAGTAAGAAGCATGGATCTATTTCATTATCAACTATAGAGGCATCATACATTGATGTTGCTACTTGCTACACTCAGATCTTATGGATGATACAAATTCTTGCAAATTTGAAGGTAAATTATACTGATCCAATTCCACTTCACTGTGATAACACCAGTTCCATTAGTTTATCCAAGAATCCAGCATTTCATTACAAGACCAAGCACATCCCCATAAAATACCATTTTCCGAGAGAGAAAGTCACCAATCATATTGTTCAGGTTCATTACATTCCAACCACAAAAAAAATTGTAGACATATTTACTAAACCCCTAACCAAGACACCATTTGAATATATCCATTAGAAGATGGGTGTCATCCCTTCTCTCACCTAAGAGAGTCCATCCTGTCAAGGGGAGTATGTGTTGGTTGAATATATGATACCTCTAAAAAGTACTACAACATCTTAGGGGGAGCATGTTTTCTTTGACATTGATGTCAAAGGGGGAGAAAAGGTGTGGTATGTATGCTACAGTTGGAGGTCTAAGAAGAATAGTGCATCTTTTCAGGGTTTCCATCAATGATAAAGGGGGAGATTATTGGCATGTTCTACAGGAAGCGTGTGCTTGTCATTGATGGAAAGAACAACAACGACGATGAAAAATAAGAAAATCATAAGCTTAGGAGGAGAAGTGAACAATATGCAGAGATCAAATCTCAGAAGGGAAAGTGTAGTGCATATACGTGATCAGGATCATCATCTCCACAGGACAAACCAAGACTGATTGAGAATTCGATCACCCGAATATCCATCAGCCTTCAGATCACTGTAAGTGGAAGGATAGGATAAGAAAGGGATGAGATCTGAGATCTCAATCATCCGAATATCCATCAGATGTCGAATCAAATTAAGTGAAGGATAGGATAAACGAGGCACAAGGTTTGAGAATTCGATTATCCGAATCTCCGTCAGCTGTCGAATAAATTAAGTGGAAGGATAGGATAAGAAAATATGGAGGGCCGTTGGATTTAAAACTAAGGAAAAGAAACATCACAGACAGATCAATCCATCGATCTAAGATCATGATCAATGAAAATCATTTGTTTTGGGTCTAAAGTTATGAGGAGGTTATGCTTCGAAAAAATCTCACTTCAAGAATTTCAAGTTGAGAACTGAAATACCCGAAACCTGGAGAGTCGGAGAGCTGAAATAAATTCTTGACCATTGGATCATCCGAAGTAAATATCATTCGTCATATTGTCCAAAGGATATCTCAAGCGTTAGATCATCCGAAGTGAATCTGGGCCATCTGATCCAGAAAATACGTGTCAAACGTTGGATCATCCAATTTAAATCTCAGTTGTTAGATCGTCCAAAGGAGAGCTCAAGCGTTAGATCATCCGAAGTGAATCTAGGCCGTCTGATCCAGAGCGTCAGTTTGAGATTTGAAATCTCTGAAGTCCAGAGAGCTGAAATAAATTCTCTACCACTGGATCATTCGAAGTATATCTCAGTCATCGGATCTTCCGAAGAAGATCTCAAGCGTCAGATCGTCCGAAGTAAATCTGGGCTATCTGATCCAGAGCTTCAGTTTGAGATTTGAGATTTCAGAAGTCCGGAGACCCAAAGTAGATCTCGACCATTGATCGAGAAAGGGGACATAGAACCGTTGATATGGTTGAAAGGTCAAATTACTGAAGTGGAGGCAAAGCCATCGATTGATAAGGATAGGTGTCTGCGGATCACCGACTCCAAAAGATTGGCGTACGAAGAAAAGTAGGGTTTGAGATTTAAAAATCCCGAAGCCTGGATCATGAATTAAATCACAACCATTGATTTATGTGTAAATGTGTTTACCTACACATAATATATCTATCTAAACAATGATACACACATTTGCATAGAGAATTGGAAAAAGAAGAAGAAGGAGAGAAAGAATGGAAAGAATTCTCATTAACCGTTGTGAATAATGAGTAATTTACACATGATATACTCTGTATAAATCAATGAGTTTGACTTGAGGTGAACCAAGTCACCATAGTGGTGTTCTAGAGTGATCTGGACACACACCAGCAGTTACGGGAGTGAACTTCCACCTATTCTAGTCTCTCAGGCAGTTACGAGAGTGAACTGCCACCTAGTTGAGTTAACTAGTCAACTAGTCTTCATTTAACTGAATGAACAAAAAGTATTGAGGAGTTAACTCAAGGAATCAAGGCTAATGTGCCACTTTGGTTATGATACCAAGGCAAGGTCGAATTAGCATGGTGATGATCCCAATGCAACATCTAAACTCAACTCAACTAGTCAAATTGAAGTGTGAACTGAAAGAGAATATTTTCCAGGTGGAATATTCTCTCCTAAAATATAGGAGACTGGATAATGACTAATTATGACTAATAAAAAAATAAAAACCTTA
>JZKD02S0521983.1:84817-109174 GCA_000966675.3 Picea glauca | reverse complement strand
ACTGGACCCCACAATGCCTCTCAAATACCCTTGTACTCTCTATAACATCCATCTGGCTACTCTGGTCATCATAAGTCTCTGCCCTGTGATGATGTCCCAAAGTGGGGACATTACAAAGGGGATTTGACCACCCAAGAACATATAAACTTATTTGACCAATTTGCTGACATCCTTGAAATAGAACACGAAGATGTCTATTCTAAACTCCTCGTTTAGACTTTCGAATTACAGGTGAGGACCTGGTTCCGATCCTTAGTAGTCGGATCTCTAAGATCTTACGAGGAACTTGAAAGCGCTTTTATTAGACAATGGGGAGAGAGGAAGTACCCCCTCTACTACCTGACTGAATTTGGAGCCCTTAGAAATAAAAACTCAGAATCTGTTCTAGAATTCACACAAAGGTTCAACAAGTTGTATAATAAAATCCTGGTTGAGGTCAAACCTTCACAACCCGTAGCAAAGGTGACTTTTGTTGGCGCTTTGATCCCGATTTCTCCTTATTATTGAGAGAAAGGAGATCAACAGATCGCATGAAAATGTAGGATGATTCTCTTGAGATTGAATCAAACATGATGGCATCAGGGAAATTAAAAGCAAAAATAGAAACCAGGAACAAAGAAAATAGGAAATTCAAAGAGCAAGGTGGACCCTCAGGATCGGGAAAATCCTCGGGAGATAAAATAGATGAGATGGCTAGGGTAATTAGAGAACTTTCAAATAAGATCTCAAAAATGGAACTAGAGAAATCAAAAAGAGATAATTTCCCCAGGAAGGATTTCAGAAGCAATCTTGATCCTCAGGGCCCACAGAAAATAACTAAAAATGAAGATCAAAAAATCCCAACCCCCTTCAAAAGTGAAAACTTCATTGGAGAGGAAGATCTAGAAGATTTTGAAGAGATTGATGAGGATATTAATAATCTTGGCGACGATAATAAATCACCTTATTTATCGAGACAAGATTACGAAAAATCCTTAAATAAAGAAATTACATCGGAAGACAATGTTAGCAACGAGACATCTGAAAATTTGGCCTAGCAGGGTATCGCAGATGATATTATAGACGAACTACAGGAAAAATATAATTTAAGATCTAGGAACAAAAGTCTCCTAGCTGTTCCAACAAAAAAGATCTTGCCAAGGGGAAAAACTGATAATGTGACTCCAAAAGTTGTTGACAAACAAATTGCAAAAACTCACACTGCTGACACGCAACCTGTCCAGTAGAAGCCAACAGGAACACTCGTTGTGAAGACATAGGCTCCTATAAATGAAAACAAGTCCGCACCACAAAGAAAATCTGAAAATAAAGGAATGGAGGCCCCGAACATAGAAAACGACAAGGCCCTGGGAAATTTTAATCTGGAAAACAAAATAAATAAAATTAAAATTCCTATTCCCCTTGTTGAACTAGCTAAAAATCCCATATATAGAAAACAAATTTCCAAGATGATTAGCTTTTCCAAAGATGAAAGCCAGGCCGTTGTCATCAACTTAGAATATGACAAGCCGAACATAGTCTTTGGTCCACATTTTGAAGGTGTGAGAGACACTGTGGCCCCCTTTTGTATCATGTTAACCTTGTTTGATCACCTACTTCATAACTGTATGCTAGATTCTGGAGCTTCCCACAATGTGATGCCAAAGGAAATTATGGAGAAACTCGGTCTCTAAATCACAAGGCCCTATGGTGACTTATATTATTTTGATTCAAGGAAAGTCAAATGCATAGGCATGATTAAAGACCTGGTGGTAGGTCTGGCACAAATACCTACAAAAAGAATTCTTATCGATGTAGTGGTCGCTGACATACCTCCAAAGTATGGTATGCTATTATCTAGGTCGTGGGGTGCCAAGCTTGGAGGATCTCTCCAGCTGGACATGACATACGCTACAATTCCAGTTTTCGGAGGACAATACAGGCGTCTTTACAGAGAGACTAGGTTGGATTTTACGATAGGTGATCTACATAACCCAATTAATCATCCTGTTTATATTGCTGACCAGGATTTAGGAAATTGTATATTATCTATTGATGATGATTTTGAAGTAGATGTAGACGAAAGTTGTATAAAAGAAAAAACTGAAAAAAAAAGAAATAAAAAAAACTGTATATAGTACTGGTGTATGGAATATGTATTTTGACGGTGCTTCATCTTTCCTTGGAGCTGGAGCTGGGGCACTCCTTGTAGCTCCCGATGATCAATTGGTAATCCCATTTTCATATAGGATTCAGTGGAATGTGGATTGTACAAATAATGTATGCGAGTATGAAGCTTTAGTGCTAGGATTAGAAGCGGCTAGGAGGATGAAAATAAAGAAACTCGAAGTCTTTGGTGATGCCGAGTTAATCATAAAATAGGTGAATTGACAGTACCAGGCCAAACATCCTAGTTTGAGGTCCTATAGGAATTGTGTCTGGGATCTGATCGAGAATTTCTTCTCCTCTGTGAATGTTCATTTCATCCCAAGGACTGAAAACCAACAAGCTGATGCATTAGCCAAAGAAACATCAACTTTCACACCTCCTACCATGTTTAAATTAAAGTATCACATACAAATTAGACATAGACCTTCAATAACGAATAACATACAACATTGGCAAGTCTTTGAGGATGATGAATAGCTTCACAAACTTTTAGAATCAATAGATGAATTTGTAGAAACACATATTGATCAAGAAAATCAAAATGATCCCATTTGGATCATGCAAGAGGGTGAGGATTCTAAAGAGTTTCACGATAAAATTGCAAATCACCAAATGTTCGTTCTCAAGAATAACCAGATTCCCAAGGGATTAATTCCCTTGGAAAGATTATTCAATCAAGATGATATCCCTTCAAAAACCACCTTACAACCCCAACCTGAAGAGGTTGAGGACTGTGACATAGGAACTAAAGAAAACCCTCGGATGGTAAAACTATCCAAATATCTATCTACAAAAACAAAAAATGAATACACGGAGTTGCTTAGAAAGTAAAAAGACGTTTTCTCTTGGTCGTATGAAGAAGTAAGAACTTATGACACCTCTGTGATCAAACATAAGATACCCCTGAAGCCTGGTGTCAAACCCTTTAAACAAAAATTCCAACAAATCAACTCCATCTTATTACCCGTTATCGAACGGTAAGTCAAAAAAATCCTTGATGCAAAGATAATTGTACCACTGAGATATTCTGATTGGGTAGCAAACTTGGTCTTGGTTAGGAAGAAAAACGGGGAAATTAGACCGTGTGTTGATTTCAGAAATCTTAATAAATCCTATCTCAAAGATAATTACCCCCTACCTAAAATGGATCACGTTTTAGAAAAAGTGGTAGGAGATAATAGGATGTCAATGATCAATGGATTTTCAGGTTACAATCAAATTGAAAAAAACATTCTTATAAAGAAAAAACAACCTTCACCACTCCTTGGGGTACATTTATGTATGATAAGATGTTGTTTGGTTTGATGAATGCAGGCAATGGGAAATGGATATCGCTTTCGTTGGCGAACATGACAAATTTGTAGTTATCTATTTGGATGACCTAACTGTTTTTTCTAAATCGGATGAAGATCATCTGATACATCTCAAACAGACATTTGAGAAATGTTGCAGGTTTGGTCTATCCTTAAATCCTAAAAAATCTCACTTCGCTATGCAAGAAGGCAAGTTGTTGGGCCATATTGTATCTCGAGATGGAATTAGAATTGACCCTAAAAGAGTTGAAGCTATAGACACAATAAGTATTCCTAGGAATGTGAAAGAAATTTAGTCATTTTTAGGAAAAATAAACTTTTTGAGAAGATTTATTCCAAACTTCGTTGAAATCATGAAATTGATCACAGATATGCTCAGGAAAAACAACGAAGTGAAATGGACAGCAGAAGCTAAAGCATCCTTTGCACGCATCAAGAAGGTTATAAGCGAGGCACCTGTACTAGCGAGCCCTGATTATCTCAAGTATTTCCTTATTTTCTCATTTTCCTCTGAACACACACTCGCCGCGGTACTCCTTCAGAAGAACGAAGAAGGTTTCGAGCAACCGATAGCCTTCTTTAGCAAAAGTCTCCGAGATGCCGAAATCAGATATAATATAATGGAAAAACAAGCATATGCTATGGTAAAAGTGTTAAAGGCTTTCAGAACCTATGTTTTTCATTCTAAGGTGATTGCATATGTACCTACTAGCTTCGTAAAAGATATTTTGGTTCAGGCAGACAGTGATGGAAAAAGAGGACGATGGCTTGCCAAAATTCAAGAGTTCGACTTGGAGATAAAACCAAATAAATTAGTAAAGGGGCAAGGCTTAGCTAAACTCTTAGCTGAATCCAATTTCAGAGCTCTTGGGATAAACAACGCTCAGGGGGAGGAAGAGTGGGTAGACATGAATGAACTTGAGGATCAAATAGCTGAAAACCGAATCGAAAAGAAATTTGTTTCATCAAATTGGTACAAGGATATAGTATCCTACTTGTTGACATTGAAATGTCCAAGTGACTTGCCCTCATCCAAAGCCAGAACGTTGAGGCTACATGCGGTCAAGTACTGTATTTCCAAAAAAAAATTATATTGGAAAGACCCACTTGGCTTCCTCTTGGTCTGTCTGGTCGAATCAGAAACAGAAAAGGTCATAAGTCAATTTCACGAAGGAGTGTGTGGAGGACACCACGCCTGGAGAGATACGGCTTATAAGATCCTGAGGGCTGGGTATTATTGGCCCAAACTTTTCTCAGACGTCAATGCCAAGGTACGAGCTTGTAGCCCTTGCCAATTTTTTGCAGGCAAACATAAACTCCCAGCAATGCCATTTATTCCGGTCAAAACGGAAGCTCCTTTTCAACAATGGGGATTATATTTCATAGGTGAAGTTAATCCTCATTCTAGTACTCAACACAGATGGATCCTAACCACCACAGACTACTTCACCAAATGGGTGGAAGCTATTCCAATAAGAAAGGCTATTGATTCCGTGGTAATAGATTTCTTAGAAGAAAATATTTTGTCTAGCTTCGACTGTCCTAGAAAGATAGTCACAGACAACGCACAGGCTTTTAAATCTATGGCTATGGTCAGTTTTTGCCAAAAATATAATATTGTGCTCGGTCACTCCACATCGTACTACCCTCAGGGAAATGGTCTAGCCAAATATTCAAACAATATCTTAATCAGTATAATTAAGAAAGTGTTAAGTGAAAATAAAAAGTCTTGGCATGTGCATTTGAAATATGCTCTGTGGGAAAATCGGATAGGCACGGAAAAGTCTATCGGCACTTCTCCCTTCCAAATGGTATACGAGACAGATGTATTTTTGCCTATAAACCTAGAACTTCCTATAATGAAACTATGGCAAGATGAGAAGGAAGAACCAAATCCTGTCACAAGAAGGATAAATCAGCTGATTGAAGTCCAGCAGCACAGGGCAGTAGTGGATGAAAGGCTGTAGAAATACGAGGATGACATGAAAGTGTTATTCGATCGTAAATCCAAAGACAAAAAATTTCTCCTCGGAGATTAAGTTTTGAAATGGGATGTTAGGAAGGAGGATTTGGGAAAAATGGTAAATTCGATCACATCTAGTACAGACCATTCAAGGTTGCATCTCCTGAAGGAAAGAATTCATTTCTGCTAGAAAATTTTGATGGTAAAATCCTGAACGCCCCCGTCAACGGGCGTTTTTTAAAACATTATATGGAATAATTGATTTCTAGAATTCCCATTGTATATACCATTTTGTTTAAGTATTTTATTTCATTATTTTCTTAGGGAAGCCTACTTTCATTCTGTAAATAAAGAAAAATAAAATAAATTTGGTTTATGTCTCTTTTAGAAATAAGAATACAAAATTCTTAATGTATCCAATTCCTTGAAACCCTGATACTTTTCATATTGTTCTTTCACAAGATTCTGGCTAACAGCCCGACAAGTAAAAGCAGCGAACGAACAATCTTAAAGCGGGAGATAAATTTGCCAAAAATAGGTGATAGATAAGATTTTCTGTTTTTTCAAAAAGAGAACGAAAATGGTAAGGCAAAGGTGTGAGTCTCAGCCAAGTTTATTTTGTGAAAACAAAGATTTTGAATCAAAAAGCGCGTTGATTATCTCGTAAATTTGATAAGTTAAAAAAAAATGTTTTCAAAATCTAGGCCTTAAGGGTTTCACTTAGAACAAGATAGGAAGTAAATAAAGTAAAAATATTTAAGAGAGATTTCCTAGAGTTGGGTTTAATTTATGACCTCTATTTTTCGACTTCCAGATCGTTCTATGTCCCCTCAGTTTTGAATCAAGCTTCTTTTTTGGGTTTTCCATAGAGGGAGAAGAGATTACGTCTTAATTTTTGAAATTGAAAAACAATTCTTAATCAGTAAGACCAGTCCTCATATCTCTTACTCTTCTACTAAACATGGTTATTCTTAGGCCGATCCTAACTCTCCTAGGTCTCTTAACAGTTTTTATGAGGATTTAATCTTGCTCAAAGGAAGACCCCTGAAATTAATCTCCCCCTTTTTTCTTTGCAGACTAAGATGTTTTAAAAGTTGAGAAAAGGTTGGTCTAGAGTAATCAAAATAGGTTGACAAATATCCATTACAATTTTTACACAGATACCACCCCTGGTATATTAAGTATCATTGATTTCCCCTGCTTCGTATTCATAAAGTAAATATAAGACAGATGGTGAAAGGAAATTCATACTTGATTGCCCCCATCTAGTCCAAAAGACGATGAAAGGAAATTCATTTAAATGATTTCCCTCATCTAATATAAAAAGACAGATAACTTCATCGGGGTACTGAACAGGCTCGCTGGCAGTGAAGCAATATTTGAGGTTAAATGTATAATTAGCATTCGAAGCGGTGAAAGGAAATTCAGTAAAAAGGGACAGATAAATTCACCGGGGTACTGAATAGGCTCGCTAGTAGTGAAGAAATATCTGAGGTATCTGTAAGGTTTTCATACTTAAATACCACTCTACTCTAGTTACCAGTTTTTCAAAACCGGATCTGCATCCCAAGTCAAGACAGGGCTACCCAATTAAAAATATGAATTTTGCTTCGTTTGATGCAAGCTGAAAGCCACAAATCTGTTGAGTTTCCTAAGATTGTTTTCATCATCTTAATGCTAGCTTAATTTCAGTAACAAGAAGGAGAAGATCATGAATGAGACTGCAACCGAGTTTACAACAAAATGAGAACTTTGAAATTTTTTTCAGAAATAAAAATGAAATCTCTTTTTTCCTCTGTATCCCCTTCCTTAGCAATTTTTGCAGGGATAAACCCTTGACCCCATTAACCCAATGAAGGAACTAAGTCTACATGTTCTCCTCATCCCACAAGAAGACGAGGTCCCCAGTTGGAGCCTATGTTGAAACAATTCTTAAATTTTTTATCCCTAAGACCTAAGCTTTCCTTTTTCGGGTTTCGGCTTTTCATAAAACGCAAGTTTCGTTATCATTCCCAAACACACAGTACCGATTTCCCAAAGAACTCAATTATTTAAATAATAAAAGGCAAAAAGAACCTAAAACTATTATAAGAATCTCGACGCATTTTCTATAAAATTATCTTAATCATGATAAGCTTTAAAACTAATGGATTTAAGGTTAACTTTAAAGACTTTTCAGGATTTGGGGTTTGCTGAAAACATATTTTTCAATACAAATTGAATCGGGAAATCCCGATCCCCGATTTCCCGAAATAAAGAAAGTTAGTTAAAATGCTAATTAATTAATTCTCTAACATAAAAGGTTAAGGCTTAAGTTAATCATTTCACGATTTCGGGATTCGCAGTTCAGTGATAACACACCTCTTGTCATAATGATCCCCGAAATCCTGAATCGCGAAATCTCGATCCATAATTTGTGTTAAATCGAACTAACTCTGTTTTGTCCTTAACGCTGATTAGTTAGTTAATTAAGATGAATTTAAGTCTTTTTTTTAAAACACGTCGTGATTTCGCAACTTCAAAAATCGAGATTCGTCAATGACATACTTCTTGTCAAAATGATCCTCGAAATCCCGAGAGGCTAAATATCAATCAATCACTTTGCTAAAATGTTTAAGTCTTAATTAACACGTCACAATTTCATGATTTCAGAGATCGGATTTCATCGATGACATACTTCTTGAAAACACGATCCCCGAAATCCCAATAAACAAAATCTTCAGTCTTAATCTATGATTAGCACCAATTAATTTTTTTTCCAGAGCATGGTTAATGATAATCATTTTTTAAGGTTTCGTTCATGTTTCAGTTTCCGATTGAGTAAAATGTCCCGAGTTTTCTTTAACAATCCAAAGGCGCTAAAATACGACCATTTAAATAATGAATCACTGATGATACGTGGTACTAATGCGTATGTCAGTAAAATATCTTCCGCATTAAATGCCTTGAATTCTTGTCAGCTGCGTCAATACCGTCACTTTTAAATGAATTAAAAGCGCATTTGAATGTTTGTGTTTTCATTTTATCAATCACAAGAAACACTCAGCTGAGCTCATTCATTCATTTTCTGTGATAGGTTTTCCATTTAACGTAAAGTCATGGCACCGAAAAAGGCACCGAAGAAGAGTGAAGATACACAGGAAGGAGATATCATCTCTGACACCATGCCACACGCTATAGACTCCATTAAATCTTGGACTCAAATTTTTGAATTTCTGGAATGTGAACTCAAGAATGCTCATCCCGATTCTGAGAATCACTATCGAGACATAGATGAATCAGAGCTTCATAAGATCGCTGTGCGCCCTTGGCTCGTGGCATACAATGATATGATCAGTTGGGCTCTGGAAAAGGTCAATATCCTGACGAGGAGCATCTTAAACGATCAAGGAGTCATCGTCGGCTCATTCAGGCCAGAACATATACAAGTAATGTATAAACTCTCGCCAAATCCTAAACATACTTTTAATGCTGAATTTTTAACAGAGTTTCAGAGGAAAGAATGCACTGAGGTAGACCGGACTTATCCTGATATGATTAGAGAATGGTGGAGGTGTCCATCAAAATTTAGAGCCGATACCCATGGGGTTTATGCTACAACATCCTTGAATGAATACATGGTCTACGTAGCCATTATGCTATGTAGACTTTTCAGGAGAAAATATCCCTGCCATTTTCATGTAGATTGGGTGCCCTTTTTAGAAGAACCTTCAGAAGGGTATGCTTTTAACTGGAGTAAGATTTTGTCGGATAACCTAACACAAGAAATATCAAACTACAATATGCAAAATCAAAGGGACAATCAATGGCCTTTTACATGTCAGCATACATTATGGATGCAATCTGCTATGTGACTCCTTTTTCCTTAATGAATTGGAGTTGGAACATAACCTGTCCAGAACCCATTCATGAATATCATTCTACCCTTTGGGAAGAAAATGCTAAGGATGCATTTTATGAAATTTGTCATTTTGTTATAATTCCGATGCATAAAATATTTTTTGGATGCGAACCCCCTCACATTTCTGATACAATCGCAGAAAATCTTAAAGCAATAGCTGACTGGTTTATTGATGAGAATTTTTCCTACATTAGGGTTTATGGTTGTTCTATTCCCCCTCATGAACTCCCTAAATTCCTACTACATAGATTGGTGTGTAGAGAGGTATCCCACCAGATAGTAAAATGCAGCATTGGATTAGAGCTAAAGGCAGCTCAGAAGAAGTCATGGCCAACTTTCCCTGTACATGTCGGGAAATTTTCATTACTGAATCTAGGCCATTCTAAAGTAGAGGCTGGATCAGTAGAAGAAGTAAAATTGGTAGATATTGAACACATAAAGCATGACCCCTATCAATTAATAAGAAAACATTTGATGCATTGTAATTTAAAAGCCTATGAGAATGAAACATCTATTTATGATGAGGTATTTAAGGAGGTTAAATCCTATGAAGAGGTATTGAATAGAGTACAGGCCCTGCCACCTGACACACAGATTGGTTTCGCGTCATTCCAGAGCCATAGGAGAAGCTGTTTACCCAAAACTTTGAGGGCGAAGCTACGACCCCACCTCCAGAGCAGAAACAACCTCAATTGTATTTATGTCATTATTTTGAATTTCAAAACTATTTTTCCTATTATCATCTTTTAAAAAACCAAAGTAACAATTTATCAAATTCTTTCACAACTAAATAAAATTTTTCCCCATGACTGTTCCAAATAGCAGACAACCCAATATAGAACTTGGTCTCCAAGATCAAACCAGTATCTCTTTATACCTATTTAATACTATTTTGCAAACAATGACTAACCGGGTTGAAGAACATTCATGGCCTGCTATTCATAGAGATATCAACATCCAAGAACAACGAGAAGCTAGACAGAGACAGTTGAGAAACTGATTCTTCTTTACCCTTCTTTTTGATTCTTATCCTTTAATTACCCTGACCCTTAACGAATGCCTTGATGGTATACTTTACAGCCTTAAAGTATAAACTCAGGAACAACACATGCGATTTAAGTACTTGGATTTTTCTATGGTTGATGTTGGCTCTATATTTGTATTCATGGTTAAACTATACAACCCTCTGGATCGAAGATGTATGCCTATTTTCTCCTTCCATGCAAAATAGTTGTAAGGTGTAAGAATGAATTCTTTTTGGAATTCCATCTTTTCGCTGTCTTCAATCTTTTGTACCTGCAAAAAGTTTTGGTGTAGATTTTTCTTAGTAGTCTGTTGGCTCTGATACCATGTAAATGTGTTGACCTGCAAAGAATAGATCTATCTAAACAATGATACAGACATTTGCAGAGAGAATTGGAAAAAGAAGAATAAGGAGAGAAAGAATGGAAATAATTCTCATTAACCATTGTGAATAATGAATAATTTACACATGATATACTCTATATAACTCAATGAGTTCGACTTGAGGTGAACCAAGTTGCCATAATGGTGGTCTAGAGTGATTTGGACACACACCAGTAGTTACGGGAGTGAACTTCCACCTATTCTAGTCTCTCAGACAGTTACGGGAGTGAACGACCACCTAGTTGAGTTAACTAGTCAACTAGTCTTCAGTTAACTGACTGAACATAAAGTAGTAAGGAGTTAACTCAAGGAATCAAGGCTAATGCGCCAATTTGGTGAAAATACCAAGGCAAGGTCAAATTAGCATGGTGATGATCCCAATGCAACATCTAAACTCAACTCAACTAGTCAAACTAAAGTGTGAACTGAAAGAGAAAATTCTCCAGGTGGAATATTCTCTCCTAAAATATAGGAGACTGGATAATGACTAATTATGACTAATAAACAAATAAAAACCTTAGGAAAAATAAATCTTAGGTGTGTGAAAGGGGACATAGAACTGTTGATATGGTTTAAAGGTCAAATTCTCGAAGTGGAGGAAGAGCCGTCGATTGAGAAGGACAGGTGTCTGTGGATCATCGACTTTGGAAGATTGGTGTACGGAGAAAAGCAGGGTTTGAGATTTGAAACTCCCGGAGCCCGGATCACGAATTAAATCACAACCATTGATTTAGGGAGGTTAGATCTGATCCACAGAACTTGAGAGGACATATATGAACCTCCAGTTCAGGAGCACCATCAATATCGTGAGTTCGACGGTACCGTCGCATTGCTGGGATTGAAGGTGCGCGAACTTTAAAATTTTTAGGGTGGGCCGTAATTGAAACCATGGTTTTGGAGAAAGGACACGTGGAGGCTCGAGGTAAATTGCGGGGTGAAACATAGTTTGTTTGAAACCACTTTTGGACATTCTCACAATTGCATGGTCACATGAGATCATCACCCAAGGTCATATAAAAAAATGGAGCTAGCGCTGGTAAGCTCTACATCAGAGGTTACGCATTGAAAATTCAAAAAGGTCACTGCGTGTATAATCCAACGACGCTGATCAAACTGAATCTGATCGAAGGGTTGTTGTTTCACTTCGTGGTTTCTTGATCAATTACAATTCAATTACACTAACTGAATCATTGTTCTGGGGCATTGGAATCATGTATCTTGAGCGTTATGAGATTCCCAACATGGGTGTTGGAGTTTCAGAGTGTAACGGATGATGAGAGCATGAATAAAAGAAAGATGTTGTGACAGAGGAAGGTTGTTGTTTCTCTGTAAAAGTAGTCGAACTATATGCAATGAATATTACAACATGAACTGAGGGAGAAAATTCAGAGATAAAGAACATAAGATGGACATAGTAGAAAAGGTGAAAACAACAGACTATACGAGAACTTAAGAGCATGAGAGGAACAGAGGAAGAGTATATGGAAAGAGACAACAAGCAGAGCCAAGCATGAACATATAGAAGCAGAGAAAAATTGTAAAACATAGAAGAAGTGGTAATCTTTGATATGTATGTATTGTTGTAAAGTATTATTCAAGCAAATTTTTAAAAACCAGGGAGGTAGGGTGGTGCTAGGGAGGATTTTTATCCTCAGAATTTGAAGTGGGTTCTTGAACATAGGGAGTTGTAGCTTCCATCTGGTTGCAGCCAGAAAAACTAGGGTGGTAGGGTGGTTCAAGGGAGAACCATTGTTCTCTGTTATACAGGTTGGTGCCTATGTGACTGGAAGTTTTTACTTCCATCTAGTTGGTGCTGGAAAACTCAGGAAGTTGGTGCTTCCTTCTAGAGGGTGCTAGAGAAACTAGAGAGTTGGTGCTCCCAATAAGTTGTAGCTTGTAAAACAGAG
This sequence comes from Picea glauca, assembly GCA_000966675.3. Lineage (NCBI taxonomy): Eukaryota > Viridiplantae > Streptophyta > Pinopsida > Pinales > Pinaceae > Picea > Picea glauca. The sequence continues at coordinate 96,535 of JZKD02S0521983.1, read as the reverse complement.
GTTGTAGCCTCATTTTGAGTTGGTTCTCAAAGATTGATGATGTAAAGAACATAAAAGACTGCCAATCATTCTAAGAAGAAGAGGTTTTATCCCTTTATGGGTTTCCTCATGAATATCTGTCTCTGTGTATATCATATGTGTGATTGATGTTTACTATTTCTGYTGTTCATGTATTKCATAATATTGATGATCACTTGGAKAAGATTAATAATGTTTCAATAGGCATAAAATTGTTTAAGCAYAGTAACAAMTGATTCACCCCCCCCCCCTCTCAGTTGTCTTAGTAATTTCAACACTTTTGTTCACGCTTTGAACATACTATGAATAAGATGAATTTTGTAGTATCAGATACTACCTTGCGACATTGTTTAGGTGGGACAATAGTCAAAATTACCTCTGGTATCCTATAGATATGAACACCCAAAGTAACAATGACACTACGGGGTCGAGACTCATAAAGAGCATGGCACTTCCACATATATGTCTGGCCCAAGAGAAAATCACAGACATCCAGGATCCAAACATCACATAATACCTCATCCTTGAAGGGCTGGATGCCGTATGACAATTGACATTGATGGTTGACATAAAGATATTGTCCCTAGCGAACCCACCTGATGTTGTATGGCTATGGGTGTGGTTTTCTCGACAATCCCAACTGTTTGATGACCTCTGCTGAGATGAGGTTCTTCTGGCTTCTTCTATGAACAATAAAATGCAGTGGGGTCCCCTTCAACCACATCTATGAATGAAAAAGGCACTCCCCCTTTTCGTTGGTTCTTCTATTTGTTTTTTTGCGGTCGCGATAATAGCTGTGGGGTATGCATCAATAATCTGTCTTCTATCAGTATTTTCAGAATCAAATTCTGAATCATGGTTCGACTCCTTTCCTTTTATATCAACCACCAATGACTATTTTGAGCTACATTCATTGGTGTTGTGCCAGGGGATTTTTTTGGAAATCACACCATTTTCCAATGTCCGCCATCTTTTTGTGACCCATATTTTCCTGTGGCTTGGAATGGTTTTCAGGATGCTATTTGTTAGGGCCATATTTATCATACTTTGGTTGTTGTGTATTTGCAGACGTGAAATCCCGTTTGTTCTGGTGCTTAATTTTTTTTTCTATTTTAACAACATATTGATAAGCATAACTGAGTGATGAGATGTCCAGAAAATCCATTTCAGTTTGGATGTTTCTGTGTAGAGCCCCACAATATTTCAGAACCTAATGTCATTCAGAGTCTTTGATACCCATCTTGGTGCACAAGATATGGAAGGTATTGATGAACTCCGGAACTGTTTGGCCCCTTTCTTGCCACAATGTGGTCCATCTCATGTACTGGTCCTCATAGTTTCCAACAGGGTAATACTGTTCCTTTACGACATCCACAAAAAATCCCAAGTGGGATCGACCCCATATATTCTAGACTCCTATGTGGAAATTTTCTCCCAGTAAGTTTCCCACCAATGTTTGACATGGGGGAAAGCCTTAAGGAGTGCAAAGGTGATCTTTTCCCTATCAGAGAAATTATGAATAGAGAAATAACCTTCTAGTAGATTTAACCATTTTCTAAGGCATCCACATCTATCTGTCCTTGAAATATGGGAATATCAAAATTAACTTGTGCCTTGAAAGGTGAGTTACTTCCAAAGTGGTCGCTTGATGAAGATGCAAATTTCTCCATCATTTCATCCCTTTGTTGCGTGAGAGCTTGCTCAAGCAACATATTAATAGAATCGTCTTCTTTGTCATTTTTATTTTCTTCTACCATGGAGGGTTTCTTGGATGTGCGAGAGAGATTGTATTCAAGAGAGACAAGCTCAAGACCCAACTTTCTATACTTGGACCTCGTCGAGGACATGCACTGAAAAACTATCAAGAGAAGCGTTCTCTGATACCACTGATCCAAATTATTTTCGACATGAAATGAGAGCGAAGATATAATAAATAAATGTACAGAGATATCTCAGATATCCAATAATATAACATAAATGTATCAGAGATGAAACCATAAACACAGAGGTATAGTAATACGCAATTTTCTATTAATGAGTGAAAATGTACAAAGACTGTAAAAATACAGAGTGAAAGACTTGTTAGAATGGTGGTAGTTTATATATAAGAAGAGATGTGTCCGCTACTCGCATTCGCAAGAAGATAATTTTACAATGAGGATCCAAAGGAATTTTTATCATAAATAAAATCCAAAACCCTAACCCCAGAAGACGAAAATCCAACAGTTTTGTGAACCCCGTTTTGGGTAGTTTGGTGTATCAACTTCCCAGGGGTGTAACTTTGGCATATGATCTCCGTTTGGGGTGAACAATAGCTCGTTGGAAAGGTATCGTCGAGGATATTCATTTTGGGGGCTCAATAAAAACCTTTAACTATCATTGAGAAGATTTATTGTGAAAATTATTCATTTAGGCCCTCAAAATGGCCCAGTAAGTTAAAAACTGCTAACAATAGTAAATTACAAAAATTGCCAGAAAACTATTTTGAACCAGTTGGAAAAGGTGGGTGGCCACCGATATCCACCTGGATAAATCCTCCCTCCTTAGGAAGCGATGAGAGGGAAAAAAAAAATTCTGAATCTGCATCTTGATGAGCTGCTTTCCTTGTTGGAGAAGTTGCGTTGCTTAGCTTGTTGAAGGTTGTCACGAACCTGTGGCTGGAAGGGTTGGATCTTTTTAATCAGTATGGATACATGAGATTCCCATGTGTAGAAGGAATATTTAAACTTTGTTGCAATATTTTCGACCTTCTGTTGGATAGAAGGTGCTTAGACTAAGGCCGTAGTGGTGTTCTTCTATTCATGCTTTGAGCATACTATGAAGAAGATGAATTTTTTAGTATGAGATACTACCTTGCGACACTGTTTAGGTGGGACAATAGTCATAATTACCTATGGTATCTTGTAGAGATGACCCCCAGAGTAACAATGACACTATGGGGTTGATACTCATAAATAACATGGCGCTTCCACATATATGACTGGCCCAAGAGAACATCACATACATCTAGGGGGAAACATCAGATAATGCCTTTTCCTTGAAGGGCTGATTTTCATATGACAATAGACACTGCTGGCTAACATGAAGATATCTTCCCTGGAAAAGCCACTCGATGTTGTATGGTTACGGGTGTGGTGTTTTCAAAAATCCAAACTGTTTGATGACCTTTTCTAAGATGAGGTTCTTCTGGCTTTCGCTATCAACAATAAAATGCAGTGAGGTCCCCTTCACCCACATTTGTGAATGAAAAAGGCACTCCCCCCCCTTCAGAATCTATTGGTTCTTTTGGTTGAATTTATGTGGTTGTGAAAATAGCAGTGGGGTCTGCGTCAATGATCTGTCTTCTATCAGTATTTTTAGAATCAAATTTCGAATTAGGGTTTGTTTCCTTGTCTTTTATCTCAACCACCAATGACTATTTTGAGTGACATTCATCGGTGTTGTGCCAGGGGATTTTGTGCAAATCACACCATTTTCTAGTGTCCTTCGTCTTTCCGTGACCCTTCTTTTCGTGTGGCTTGGACTGGTTTTTGGGATGCTATTTGTTAGGTTTGTCTTTATCATACTTTAGTTGTTTTAGATTTTCAAACTCGAACTCCCGTTTGTTTTGGTGCTTAAACTTCTACTCGATTTTAACAACATATCAATAAGCAGAACCCAGTGATGAGATGTCCATAAAATCCATTTCAGTTTGGATGTATTTGTGTAGAGCCCCACGATATTTTAGAACCAAATGTCATTAAGAGTCTTTGATGCCCAACTTGGTGTGCAAGGTATGGAAGGTATTAGTGAACTTCAGAATTGCTTGGCCCCTTTCTTGCCACAGTGTAGTCCATCTCATGTACTAGTCCTCATAGTTTCCAACAAGGTAATATTGTTCCTTTACCACATCCACACAAAACCCCAAGTGGGATCGACCCCATATATTCCAGACTACTCTGTGGAACTTTGCTCCCAGTAATTTTCCCACCAATGTTTGACATGGGGGAGATCCTTAAGGAGTGCGATGGTGATATTTTCCCTGTCGGAGAAATTATGAACAAAGAAATAACCTTCTAGCAGATATAACCATTTTTCTAAGGCATCCGCATCTATCTGTCCTTCAAATATGGGAATATCAAAATTAACTTATACCTTGAAAGGAGAGGTACTTCCAAAGTGGCCACTTGATGAATATGTGCCTATTGTTATCGTCAGGCATTGAAGGATGTGAGAAAAGTTCTCCATCATTTCGTCCCTCTGTCGCGTGAGAGCTTGCTCAAGAAACAAATTAATAGAATCGTCTTCTCTATTGTTTTTCTTTTCTTCCACCATGGAGGGTTTCTTGGATGGGAGAGAGATATTGTATTCAAGAGAGACAATCTCAAGACCCAACTTGCTATACTCGGACCTTGTCGGGGAAATGCACTGAAAAACGATCAAGAGCAGCTTGCTCCGATGCCACTGATTTGGATTAGTTTTGGCATGAAATGAGAGTAGAGATATAGTAAAGCAATGTACAAAGATATCTTGGATATCCAATAATATAAAAAAAAAATGTTTCAGAGATGCAACCATAAACACATAGATATAGTAATACACAATTTTCTATTAATGAGCAAAAATGTACAAAGACTGTAAAAATATAGAGTGAAAGACTCGCTAGAATGGTGGAAGCTTATCTCTGAGAAGAGATGTGTCTGCTACTCGCATTCGCAAGAATATAATTTTACAATGAGGCTCTGTTGAGACCCAAAAATGTCATCCCCATTACCCTATTATACTCCTTATCTATACCTTTTTGGCATACCTATGCTTGGGTGAATGACAAGAACGCTACCATTAGCCAGTGATAAGGTCATAAGGTACAATATGGTTAATTCATGCATTTTGTGGTTTATTGAGTTAGGGAATTAAATGTTTCATGTACTAACGCTTCAAATTGCCATGTATAATCTTTGATCTCTAGATAAATCCAACCTTCATGTACCGTCTCAGTTATCCGGTACTCGTGCATCAAGACTGCCACTGTCCGAATCCGGTACCCAAACGCATCCGGTACTAAAATCTCATCTGTTGTGATCTGGTACCAACGACCATTCACTGTTATGATCCGGTACCAACGACCATGCACTGTCATGATCTGGTACCACCTTTTTTGCACTGTCATGATCTGGTACCATCTACCTGTTACGATCCAGTACCAATATGGAAGAGCCTAATGCACTAAGTTAAGTTCCAGATCTCGCCTAAGCCAATTGGTGGATGTCTATTTGCTTTAGCAAGGCTATGATAAGAATAGTTTGTTGATTGCCTCATCCTCATGCACTTCGTGTCATGAGGATGAAGCTAAAGATGTAACCGAATGATTGAATTTAACAACTGATTGATTTGCAAATCACTTCACCTCCTTGTGTTTCACGATTAAAGACTATTAAATAGTCTTGGAAAGGATGGTAGAAGGGAGAGTTAGCATATTACAAACATGTGAAGCAGCGTGTGATAGCACAAAACATATTTTGAGTGAAGATTAATAGAAGAATGACATTTATCTCCATATTTTGATTATCTATGATTGAGTATGAGCTAAGTTGTTAATAAAAGTTTGATGTTATGTTTTGAGATTTTAGTGAGAGTAATGTGTGAGTTGAAGACAATCTTACTGTAGACTTCAGTAGCTGACCTATTGAAGCGACAAGGGCCCACCGCTCAACAAAGGTCAGCATCTTCGTAGATTAGCATTAGCGTTTGTTTTCAGTAGTGTAAATGTTAAATTAGCTAAAGCTTTAACTCTGTTAGATGATAGTAGTATAGTTTAGACTCATATTTCCATTATATAATTTCTTAGAGATCCTTGCTATGTTTTTGCATATGCCCTGTTTCTATGAATTTGATTTCCTTGAGTGATCATAGATGTTGGCAACAATAGTCAAAACTATTTGGATAAGAACTAGTGAAGTTCATTGTGAACCACAACAGAACCAACATATTGACTATTGAACTACCCATGCTATGCTTTGATGATTGATATGTGATTTCCTTTCAGAAGTGTGGATTGCATAGTTAGTTTTCTGGGTTAGATAGAAGAGTTGATCTATCAAACCAATTCCATCTCATACTTGCATGTGCTATAATGGAATAGATAACCTCTCTGTGAAAGACAACCAAAGTGAATTTCAGTTTGCTAGTTTGTTTTGTTTCCAGTATGCATAATCTAGCTTAGTTCTATACTCGTGACATTAGAAATTACCTTTCTTACCGGTGTTTTGTAACTCTGTTGATTACGAATCCCGGATTGATAATTAATGAGTGCATTATATTAAACATATAAGCAGCACAATAGGCTCCAAAGACATTTTTATCATAAATAAAATCCAAAACCCTAACCCTAGAAGATGAAAAGAAAACAGTTTTGTGGACCCCGTTTTGGGTAGTTTGGTGTATCAACTTCCTAGGGGCTTAACTTTGGCATATGATCTCTGTTTGGGGTGCACGATAGCTTGTTGGAAAGGTATCGTCGTGGAGATTCATTTTGGGGGCCCAATAAAAGCCTTTGGCTATCATTGAGAAGATATATCCTGAAAAACCTTCATTTAGGCCCTCAAAATGGCCCCAGAAGTTAAAAACTGCCAAAAATAGTAAATTACCAAAATTGCCAGAAAATTGTTTTGAGGCAGTTGGAAAAGGTGGGTGGCCATCGATATCCACCTAGATCAATCCTCCCTCCTTAGGAAGAAATGGTATCCATTGTGTTGAGTTACCGAGGGAGAGGGAAAAACATTTGTTGAATCTGCATCTTGATGAGTTACTTGCCTTGTTGGAGAAGTTGGACTGCTTAGCTTGTTGAAGGTTGTCACAAACCTGTGGCTAGAAGGGTTGGAAATTTTTACCCAGTCTGGCTACATGAGATTCCTGTGTACATAAGAAATATTTATAGTTTGCTACAATCTTGTTGACCTTCTTCTGTTGGATAGAAGGTGCTTGGATTGAGGCTGCAATGGTGTTCTTTTGTTCAGGCTTTGAACATACTATGAAAAAGTTGGATTTTGTAGTATGAGTTACTACCTTGCGCCACTATTTAGGTGGGACAATAGTAGGAATTACTTTTGGTATCCTGTAGAGATGACCAACCAGAGTAACAATGACACTACGGGGTCAAAACTCAAAAATAGCATGGTGCTTCCACATATATGGTTGGCCCAAGAGAACATAACATACATCTTTGGGGGAAACATCACGTAATACCTCATCCTTGAAGGGATGGATGCCGTATGACAATTGACACTGTAGGCTTACACAAGATCTCATCCTTGGAAAAACAACTCGATGTTCTATGGCTGCGGGTGTGGTGTTGTCGACAATCCCAACTGTTTGATGACCTCTGCTGAGATTAGGTTCTTCTGGCTTCCACTATCAACAACATAATGCAGCAGGCTCCCCTTCACCCACATCTGTGAATGAAAAAGGTGCTCACCCTCTTCAGAATCTATTGGTTCTTCTGGTTGAATTGTTGCGGTCGCAACAATAACAGTGGGTTCTACATAGATGATCTGTCTTCTATCATAATTTTCATAATCAAATTTCGAATCAGGGTTTGACTCCTTGTATTTTATCTGGGCCACCAATGATTGTTTTGAGTGACATTCATTGTTGTTATGCCAGGAGATTTTGTGGAAATCACACCATTTTCTAGTGTCCTTCTTCATCTTTCCATGACCCTTCTTTTCCTATGGCTTGGACTGGTTTTTGGGATGTTGTTTTTTAGGGCCGTCTTTATCATAATTTGAATGTTGCGGATTTGCAGACCTGAACTTCCATTTGTTCTAGTGCTGAAAATTCTGCTTGATTTTAACAACTTATTGATAAGTAGAACCGAGTGATGAGATGTATAGAAAATATATTTTAGTTTGGATGTATCTATGTAGAGCCCCATGGTATTTAAGAACCAAATGTCATTCATAGTCTTTGATACCTAGCTTGGTGCACAAGGTATGGAGGTATTGGTGAACTATGGAACTACTTGGCCCTTTTCTTGCCGCAATGTGGTCCATCTCATGTACTGGTACTCATAGTTTCCAACAGGGTAATACTGTTCCTTTACGAAATCCACAAAAAATACCAAGTGGGCTCGACCCCATATATTCCAGACTCCTCTGTGGCAATTTTCTCCTAGGAAGTTTCCCACCAATGTTTGACATGGGGGAAAGCCTTAAGGAATGTGAAGGTGATATTTTCCCTATCGGAGAAATTATGAAAAAGAAATAACCTTCTAGTAGATTTAACCATTTTTCTAAGGCATTTGCATCTATCTGTCCTTGAAATATGGGAATATCAAAATTAACTTGTGCCTTTAAAGGTGAGGTACTTCCAAAGTGGCCGCTTGATGAAGACGCAAATTTCTCCATCATTTCGTCCCTCTGTCGTGTGAGAGCTTGCTCAAGCAACATATTAATATAATAGTATTCTTTGTCATTTTTATTTTCTTCCACCATGGAGGGTTTCTTGGACGTGCGAGAGAGATTTTATTCAAGAGAGACAAGCTCAAGACCCAACTTTCTATACTCAGACCTCGTCAGGGACATGCACTGAAAAATGATCAAGAGCAGTGTTCTCTGATACCACTTATCCAGGTTATTTTAAGCATGAAATGAGAGCGGATATATAATAAAGAAATGTACAGAGATATCTCAGATATCCAATAATATAACAAAAATGTATTAGATATGCAACCATAAACACAGAGATATAGTAATACACAATTTTCTATTAATGAGCGAAAATGTACAAAGACTGTAAAAATACAGAGTGAAAGACTCGCTAGAATGGTGGTAGCTTATCTCTGAGAAGAGATGTGTCTGCTAATCGCATTCACAAGAAGATAATTTAACAATGAGGATCTAAAGGCCTTTTTATCATAAAGAAAATCCAAAACCTTAACCCCGGAAGATGAAAATCCAACAGTTTTGTGGACCCCAGTTTGGGTAGTTTGGTGTATCAACTTCCCGAGGGCGTAACTTTGGAATACAATCTCCATTTGGGGCACACGATAGCTCGTTGGAAAGTTATCATCGAGGATATTCATTTTGGGGGCTCAATCAGAGCCTCTGACTATCATTGAGAAGCTCTATCCCTAAAAAACTTCATTTAGGCCCTCAAAATTGCCCCAGAAGTTAAAAACTGCTAAAAATAGTAAATTACCAAAATTGTGAGAAAATTGTTTTGAGCTAGTTGGAAAAGGTGGGTGGCCACTAATATCCACCTAGATCAATATTCCCTCTTAGGAAGCAATGATATCCATTGCGTTGAGTTCCCAGGGAGAGGGAAAATCATTAGTTGAATCTACATCTTAATGAGTTGCTTGCCTTGTTGGAGAAGTTGCACTGCTTAGCTTGTTGAAGGTTGTCATGAAACTATGGCTGGAAGGGTTGGACCTTTTTAACCAGTCTGGCTACATGATATTCCTATGTGTAGAAGGAATCTTTACTGTTTTCTGCAATCATGTCGACCTGCTTCTATTGGATAGAAGGTGCTTGGACTAAGCTTACAATGGTGTTCTTTTTTTCACGCTTTGAACGAACTGTGAAGAAGATGAATTTTGTAGTATGAGATACTAGCTTGTGAAACTGTTTTAGGTGGGAAAATAGTCATAATTACCTCTAGTATTCTATAGAGATGATCCCCCATAGAAACAATGACACTACAGGGTTGATACTCATAAATAGCATGGCGCTTCCACATATATGGCTGGCCCAAGAGAACATCACAAACATCCAGGGGGAAACATCACATAATATCTCATCCTTGAATGGATGGATTCCTTATGACAATCGACACTGCTAGATGACATGAAGATATCATCCCTGGTGAAGCCACCCAATGTTGTATGGTTGTGGGTGTGGTGTTGTCGAGAATCTCAATTGTTTGATGACCTTTTCTAAGATGAGGTTCTTTTGGCTTCTGCTCTCAACAATAAAATGAAGTGGGGTCCCCTTCAACCACATCTGTGAATGCACAAGGTGCTCCCCCTATTCAGAATCTGTTGGTTCTTCTGGTTTAATTGATGCGGTCGTGACAATAGAAGTGGGGTCTGTGTCGATGATCTATATTCTATCAGTATTTTCATAATCAAATTCTGAATCAGGGTTCGGCTCCTTGTCTTTTATCTCAGCCACCAATGACTGTTTTGAGAGATATTCATTGGTGTTGTGCCATGGGATTTTTTTGAAATCACACCATTTTCCAATGTCCTTCGTCTTTCCATGACCCTTCTTTTCCGATGGCTTGGACTGGTTTTCAGGATGTTGTTTGTTAGGGCCGTCTTTATCATACTTTTTTTGTTGCGTATTTGTAGACTTGAACTCCCATTTGTAATGGTGATTAAACTTTTTCTCGATTTTAAAAGCATATCGAAAAGTAGAACCGAGTCATGAGATGTCCAGAAAATACATTTCAGTTCGGATGTATCTATGTAGAGCTCCACATTATTTTAGAACCAAATGTCGTTCGGAGTATTTGATACCCATATTGGTGCGCAATACATGTAAGGTATTGATGAAATTCGAAACTTATTGGCCCCTTTGTTGTCGCAATGTGGTCCATCTCATGTACTAGTCCTCATAGTTGCAAACAACATAACACTGCTCCTTTACCGCATCCACAAAAAAATCCCAGGTGGGCTCGACCCCATATATTCCAGACTCCTTTGTGGAAATTTTCTCCCATTAAATTTCCCACCAATATTTGACATTGGGGAGAGCCTTAAGGAGTGCAAAGGTGATCTTTTCCATGCTGGAGAAATTATGAACAAAGAATTAAACTTCTAGCAGATTTAACCATTTTTCTAAGGCATCTGCATCTATCTATCCTTTAAATATGGGAATATCAAAATTAACTTGTACCTTGAAATGCAAGGTGCTTCCAATGTGGCCACTTGATGAAGACATGCCTATTGTTATTGGAAGGAATTGAAGGACATGGGAAAAATTCTCCATCATTTCGTCCCTCTATCGCGTGAGAGCTTGCTAGAGCAACAAATTAATAGAATCGTTTGGTTTGTCATTTTTATTTTCTTTCGCCATGGAGGGTTTCTTGGACGTGTGAGAGTGATTGTATTCAAGAGAGACAATATCGAGACCCAATTTTCTATACTCAGACCTCATCGGAGACATGCACTGAAAAACAATCAAGAGAAACCTGCTCTGATACCACTGATCCTGATTGTTTTCAACACTAAATGAGAGAGGGGATATAATAAATCAATGTACAAAAATATCTCAGATATCCAATAATATAACAAAAATGTATCCGAGATGAAACCATAAACATAGAGATATAGTAATACACAATTTTCTATTAATGAATGAAAATGTACAAAGACTGTAAAAATACAGAGTGAAAGACTCGCTAGAATGGTGGCAGCTTATCTCTAAGAAGAGATGTGTCCGTTATTTGCATTTGCAAGAAGATGATTTTACAATGAGGCTCCAAAGGAATCTTTATCATAAATAAAATCCAAAATTCTAACCCCAGAAGATGAAAATCCAATAGTTTTGTGGACCCTATTTTTGGGTAGTTTGGTGTTGGGGAAGATGAAAATCCAATAGTTTTGACGACATATTTCCGGGACCACATGATATTAGGTGGTTTTCGGCACATGGTTTTTGCCGATGGTTTTCTATTTCTGGTTAAGGAATTAGGGTTTTGGACTAATCCAGGTCATTG
>JZKD02S0521983.1:60817-71428 GCA_000966675.3 Picea glauca | reverse complement strand
CGAGGTTTAGTGCCAAACAGAAGCCCCAAAGTTAAATATCAGGTGCCACGTGTCCTTCTCCATCAGACGATCATGATTTACTTCAGGAATTCGAGCTTCAGGATTTTTGGCTTCTCCCCTCTCGCTTTCATCCAGAGTGTTTTCTCCCGAAGTCCATAGATCACTGCCGTGTGTCCATCCAAATCTAACGGTGGTAGTTTGCTTTAGGATTTCAGGCTTCGGGAGTTTCAAGATTTCCCCTCTCGATTTCCTCTAGAGTAATTTCCCCCAAAGTTGCAGATTAGGCATGACGCGTCCTCCAGAACAAATGATCAATATTTACTTCAGGAGTTCGAGCTTCAAGAGTTTCAGCTTCCCCACTCTCGTTTTTCTCTGAAGTAATTTTTCCTGGAGTCCACAGATCCCTGCCGCGTGTCCTCCTCAGATCCATGATCATCATTCACTTTGGATCTCCAGCTCTACATGCAGACCACCCTCGAGCTCTGAAGTTCCAAATTACGTGGTAGTCATTGGTTCATACATGTGGCGCTCTCATCAGTCACGACACCTGGCATACATCTGGCATTGACATGTGTCACCTCTCTTTTCATGACACGTCAACATAGTGACGTCATGACACCACATCAGATCATCCTTCAGGAAGTGTTCTTTTTCAACGCCAAAATTAACGCCATATCCAAGTGCGGTTGGAATGATCCTAAAGTTGGCATGTAGATAAACTTTAGCGGGGGCGCTAAATTGGCAGGGCTACTCAGATCGTAGAACACAACTAGATCAATGACCATGCTTCATTGTGGGGATGCAACTTGCTCGAGCATTAAAATACTTGAGCGGTCCCACAATCGAAACCGTGGTATAGTAAAAGAGCTACGTGGAGGAAGGTGGTGAATTGTGGGCTCAAAGGCAGTGTGGGTCCAAACCACCTTCAATAGCCCCGCATTCACATGGTTATAAAATGATAAATTTGAGAGAAGCATGTGGATTCCCCCTAGGCATTAAGCCTCATTGCGATCCCGAGAAAAAAAACAGTTAATGAAAAAGGAGTGGTGGTTGAAACCTTGAATCACTCCATAAATAGAAGGCATGGAGGGTCTGGCCGTGGAGACATAACTGTTAGCCCAAGGTACCCCTATGGATGGTTTTTCCTATTTGAGCTTGCGTTTGACAGAAGGACACACAGACAATTTGAAAGAAGGATGCACAGGAGGAAGATTTGAATGAGATGGCCAAGTCACACTCCTAGCAGTTGTGAACTGATTTGATTATAAATAGATCAATTCAAGGTTTTGTAAAGGGGGGGGGGGGTGTTTTTTTCAGAGGCTCGAGAGCTGAGAGATTTTTTAGGAGCAGGGCTTTGTATTTCACTTTGTAAGCCCGAGGGCTTGGATTGTAAATATCATGTTATTGAAGACTCCTTTGAATTGTTTTTTATCCGACCGTATTCTTAGTTTACATGTTGTTCTGTTTCTTCTTGTCTGGTTGTAATATCTATGATTCATGGATTCCTGAGGTGGTGGAGGAGATACTGTTATCTTGTCCATGTTCATCACTTATCACTCAGACCCTTCATGTTTTCCTTCCTATCTGAATGCAATCTCTTTGATTTATTGATTCCTGAGGCGATGGAGGATCTGTTGTCATCATGCCCATATTTCATGGCTCATTTGATAGTTTCTAGTTTCCTTCTTGTTTGGATGTAATCTCTCTGACTTATGGATTACTGAGGCGATGGAGGATCTGTTTCCATCATGACCATCTTTTATGGTTCATCAGATACTTTCTTTTTTTCTTCCTGTCTGGATGTAATCTCTCTAATTTATGGATTCCTGAGGTGATGGAGGAACTGTTTTCATCATGCCTATCTTTCATGGTTCATCAAACCTTTCTATTTTTCTTCTTGTCTGGGTGTAGCATTTCTTTTATCTATGGATTCCTGAGGCGGTAGAGGATCTGCTGTCATCTTGCCCATATTTCATGGTTATGGACTTAGACATTTTCTATCTTCTTTCTCCTCATCACCACATAAATCCTTTTGTATGATAGGCACTTTAAATGCTTTCATTATTCATGATACTTATGACTCCATAACCCAATGGTTGAGGAATGATCTGTAGTTACTTCTGTTATCTTTTCCTCTCTCTACAGTCTTACTAATCCACCTACTCAAACCATTCCAATACATTTACATTTTGATGGGTATTGGGCTTATCCTCTTGCATTCAGAGGGTGACTCTCAGTGCTAACATTAATGGCACCGTAGCCAGGGATGGAAGTGAAGATATATTCCATGGGAGAATGAAAACGAATAGAACTGATCTTTGATGGTGAACAAAGACCAGACACATTCAGACTACATATCATTCACATGGCGACTCCATGATTAGTGAATCTAGTGGTGACTCCATAGTTTTAAGAAGTCATATTTTCAGATGGAAGCCCTTTTGGCTCGGAGGTTTTCTCCTTTTAAATTCTCTTCTATTTCTGATTTTCCAAATGTTGTTCCTACTGTTGTTCCTGAGTCTGTACTTAAGGATTAAAAGTAAAGTGTTAAGGCATCCGAAAGTGGGTAAAATATGGAGAAGAGAGAAATGTCAACCTTCGGTAAAGGAAACTAAGGAAGATTTCTACGTTGGCGTTGTCTGGCTTCCAACTGTTCCTGGATAGTTATATCTTGTTCAATGGCTGCCCATGAACGCTCAAGTTCGACCCGGTTAGTAACAGTTTTAAGGATTGTGTCGAAAAGGTTTAAGGCGATATGCTTTTGGTCGGATAGTCCGGGTTGGATATTAGGTTGTGTTGGTACAGGGACAGTCATAGAGGAACAGTAAAAAGGGAAAAACTTTAGAAAGAGATTGAGTGCTGTCTCAATTTGTTCGTATAAAAAAGATTTTACGGTTTTAGCAATAAAATAGGGATGAAAATCAAAGGCTCTTTCCCGTAACTGTATTATATTTTAATCAAAGGTGCGAGGTGAGAGAAAAAAATTTAGTTGTCTATAGTGTAAGGCTTCCACCAAGGGAGAAACTCACAAATAAACAGAAGAGGAAAATGTAAGGAAATAACTGATGTAGCAGAGAATATATGTAGAATTCTGAAAATGTAGATTGGTCTTACACCCGCTGATAGCTGGTGCAAAGGAAAGACAATAAAAAATTACAGAAAACCAAAATTCATTCGCTATAGTAGTGGTCGTACTAAAGTATAATGAATCACATCAATTATGAATATGAAATGAAATGAAATATGAAATACAAAGAAACAAACTTGTAACATAGTCGTGACAGAATTGAGAATCTTCAGATCTGCTTGTATTAACTCTCAAATGTAAAAAACTCTGTTACAAACAACACAAAAAGGTCCAGCCCTGTTTATTTCTTTCTGTGATATATTTATACAATTTTGCAAATAAGGTAGCATCTCAATAGTCACAAAATTTTGGTTACAACAGGGAGGAGTGCAATCGCTCCATTTCTCCTACTCTGTCCTCATTTGGTGCCAGATGTTTGTCATTGCGTGAACTTGGTACAGGCGATACATATTTCCACCAACTGAGATATTAGCCGTGATGGTTCTGCTTGACAGCTGGCTTCGAAGAAGTAACATTCTCAGGCTAGCTGCTGCAGCCTGTCCTCCCTCTGTCCGTTGATGATGTCGATGGTGCATAAATGCACGCTGGGTTTGATCATGCATTTATCCACTTGGAATATGTCCACCATAGTCATTTGAGAGATATTGGTCGAGTCTCTTTCTTCCTTATCCTTCAGATCAAGCGAGATTTGTTCTACATTCATTTTCATTAGCGTCTCGGCATCGCACCCGCTGTCAATGCCCAGTAGTTCGTCGTCTATAGAGTTAAAGGCCTCCTCCAAGGAGTTGGTTATATTTTGGGCTTGTTGTTTTCCTTCAGCGATGTTATGATCCCATTCCTTTAACAAAATATTTCCTCTGGTTTGTTGTGGAATGGTGATCCTGGGAGTACCTGCCGAAACCCTGTTGTTCATATCTATCACCGCCTCCTGGAAGGTGACCCGAGCCACTCCTGCATCCCTCTCTCTAGCCGATAAGTTCTCGGAAACTTGATTTACCAATACACAGTTATCATGGATTGCTTCCACCTTGGCGAGAAAATTTTGCTGTGCCGCCGAGATTCTGCTCCGAATCTCGATTGCCTAGGATTTGAACATCTCGACGTTTATCATTTTTCTCTAGTCGATCTCTACCCAAGCCTGCAGCTATTCAATCAAATTCCTCTACTGGCTCGCCTGCATCCGACCATCTCGGATCACCAGCTGTGCTTGCTCAAGCTTAGTTTTGAGCATCTCTATTTCATTTTTGTCAGCCAATCTAGCCTGCTCCATTCCCACGCTCGCTTGATCTCTAGAATTATCTGTTGTTGTGGCCAATCTGGCTTCAAGGGTCTTAATCATGCGATTTTTTCTTTTGAGTTGGTTTTTTAGGAGCCTGACTGAGAATTGATTCGACGAGGCATATGCTCCTAGTGTGCCTGCTATTTCAGTGGTGAATTGCTCGTTCTTTTTATCCTTTCCCTCGGTCATAATTTTATACTTCTTGGCAGTAGACTCTCCTTCCTGGTAGAATTCCCTTTTTACTACTTCTTTCCTCTTTTTATCAAAGAAAAACTCGTTTGGAGGGAGTTATTCTACTCTTATGGGCCTCAACTCTTCGTTGAAAATCCATCCTACATCGATGTTTCCCTGCGTCAACTGCAAGGGGGTGACTGATGTGATCGGTTCTCCGATCTGCTTCGCATATTTTCTTGGAGTCTCTATCTCTGCCTCCAGATTCTGCTTCTTGGGCAGTTCTAGAGTCTTTATCTCTATCTCCGGGTTCTTTGTTTGTTCCCCCTCATCCTGGTGTTTTCCCTGGTTAGGAGTTGCATCCTTAGAACCTTCGGCCTCCTTCTATTTTGTCTCTGAAACTCCTGGACCCTCACCTCGCAACACAACTAGAAGGCAACTACATCGGTGTTCTTGGAATTTCAACACATCGACTCTTTCCGCGGGTGCCAATGATTGAATTCGGGCTAGAATTTCTTCATAGGACCTCACTCCTCGGAAAATGTCATCCGAGGGTGAATTATCATGCTCAAATATTTTGAGCCCGTAATTTGCCAAATGATTGCTCACGATCCTCTGTGGATCGTGCTTCTTGTATTCAATGGAGACCAAATTTAGGTCTTCTAGGGTTGCAGCCTCGGCTTTGGCATGCCTGAAATCTAATAAAGAATAAGAATTCAAACGAATGGGAAAATACGACCATACCTTCTTTGAGTACCCTTTGAGATCTTTACTTACACCGCCAATTACCATCTGCCGGGCGACCTCGCGACAAGCCAGCTTGTCAGGAATGAACAATGGGAGCACATGTGGGGGAACAGAAGCCTCGAAAACTCTGAGGTATGAAAATTCTGCCTCCACGTACCAGTCCACTATACTGCTCAGATTTGTCACAATGTTGTCCGAGATACGGGGTGGCAGGTGACCAAAAATGGCGATATGCAGGGGCACCATCACCTAGTTAAAAATTTCATACGCGAAATTTTCTGCTTTGTTTTCCCATAGTTTTTCATGATATACATGTATGGGTTTGTCTTCGGCCGGAGTCCAACCCTAGCTCATTAATGGAAATGGTGTCATAGAAAAAATTGCATCCATAATATATGTGGACATGAAGAATGAGGACGACCTCCCATTTTCCTTCTGCTCCCTATACTCTGTGACCCAATTGGCCAAGCTATCCGAGAGCATCTTTGCCCAATCAAAGGAACAACCTTCTGCGACCCGAAACATAAGAGGCACCCACGCAAGGAAAAAATGCACTGTGTCCTCTCTCCCATATAACTGGCATGAAGTCATGGCCACATATCTGTACTGGGGCTCTAAATAAGTGATTGAATATATGCTGTGGTTATCAGCTCTGAACTTCACTATGTTTGAAACCCAATCCTTTATCAAGCTGACCATGGTTTTATCGTACTATATGCATTCCTTCTCCTTGAATTCTTCCAAGAACTCTGTGCCATATGTGTGGTCGGACGTCGCGGGTAGCTTATACATGGTTTGCAGATGCTCTGGCCTAAAGGTTCCAACGATGACTCTCTGCTCGTTCATGATAGTCCTGGTTGGTATGTCCACATGATACAATGCCCATCGGACCATGTCATAATATGGAAGCAACCGTGGTCTGGCTGCTACTCTGTGCATTCCAGATTGGAAGACTATTTTGTACTTGGTGGTTAAATCATCTCTTTCATTGTCTTCGAAGTCATCAGAATAGTCCACCAATTCTGCTTGCAGAATATCTGAGACATGTGACCAGTTCAGGACCGAGTCGATACTTCGGGGCGAAGTATCAGAGACATTGTCTGAGCCTTGTCCTAAAACCTCAACATTTTCCTTTGCTGCTTTCCGCAGAGCCATGGTTGAAGCTTGCGTTTTAGCTCTTCTGCGATAGAACTGTGTATACATACAGAAGTCAGTTTAATCAGAAGTGATGAGCTCTGCGTGCTATGAAAATACATTCGTTATAATGAAGCGCAACTCCTTCATATATTTGAAAACTCAGTACCTTTCAAAACAAGCCTGTCAAATCATAATTAGAAATTAATTTATGCCGTAAAAATCCGATCTTATATTCATAGATTTACCCTATTTCCTCATTAATGTCATAAATTTTGGCGGTTTAAAAGTTAGTTGGCGTATGGAGAGAAAAGGCCCCCTCGTAAATCGTGCAGGCATCGAAACGCGGGATATGTCTTGATTTAGCTTAATTAATCCAATCTCACCAACGTTAATCAATATCTCGCTACTCGTTATATCAGGGATTTTCCTTTAACATTTTGAGTCTCCAACTCCCGAGACTGCGAGGACCGATTTTGGTTTAATTAAAGGTAATCGTGATTTGGGGCTTGATTAATTTTATAATTATTTTATTCGCCATATCGCAACTCGGAGCTTCGAAGATAAGTTTCTGGGAGATTCACATGCCGAGCTGCGAAACTGCAAGATCGCGATAGCATGGCTTAATTAAAGGGGAAGATAATCTTGGATTAAGTGATTAATTAATCACGTTATAATTGCATCGTGATTTCACGAGTTGGGGTTTAGACGATATAACTTTCGAAAAAGATAGTACCGAGTGGCGAAATGCCGAGAGAATATTTTACCATGGTTTAGCTTTTACCCTTAACCTTGACATGAGTCAATCGAATAAGGACCTCGTGTTCTCAGCTATCTGGGCTATGACAATAAAATTTTGGGTTTGGTGAACGCCGAGGCGCGAAACCCCGACGACGTCTAACCATGAGTTAAGAAAATTTCACCCTTGTTACTGTCTTGAGTGAAAATTTAAAACGACTTCGCTGTTTCGTGACTCGGGACGTGTGAATTACATGGGTTATAGTATCCAACCTGCGAGATCCCGAAGTAGAACAAAAAGATGGAACATTCTTACGAAAAGTAGGACTTGTTTCGAGAGTAAAAAAATCATCGCTGCTTGCGTGATCAAGCTTCAGAGATCATCGATACCTCGGAGGGAAAAAGAAAACCATCTTTAGATTTCAAGCATCAAAATGAAAATTGTGACAGGCTAAAAAACAAGGGCGGATCCAACACCTACTATGGATGAGTGGGGTGATTTGTTTCCCAAATTTAGAGAACATAGAGATGACAACATTGTAGAGCATATTCTTGAGTTTCATGAACTCATGCATCAGTGGGGAATACATCATGAGGATGTATTAATGAATATGTTCATGTACTCATTAGAGGGAGATGCTCGTGAGTGGTATCGATCCTTGCCCCCTGCTATCATCTCCTCCCTAGAACAGTTTCATGCAAATTTCAATATTCGTTATCAACAGTTTTATTCCTTTGAGTTAATTTGTCATAGTTGTTGTGAGGAGTATAAAGACTGTGTTTAGGATATAGTTGTTTCTTATGAAGGATATGAGGATAAAGAAGATGTCGTGGATGAGGAATCAATTTTTTCTCTTCCCTGTTCATCTACATTTGATGAAAACTGTGTTTGTTGTCTCAGTAAGGAAAGTGTAGAAATTGAGTCTGTTTTGGAAGATGATATTCTTTGTAGCCCGATCTCTAAAAAATGTAGATATGAGAAACATATTTTTTACTGATATTTTGATGATAAGATATTGCTTCTTGGATTGAATCTTGAAAGGCAACCTGTGTTTTATAATGATGAACAATTTTCTCGTGTTGAGAATAATACACCTCTTGGTATTTGATTTGAGGCTCCTCCTTTATTTGATCATTATGGAGACAGTGACGAATATGCTGAGGTGGTTTTTGTCTTAGAAACAAAAAGCATCAGTGACCAACCTTCTAATGAAAATGAAATCTTCTTCCAAGAGCATCATGTTAAGGAGAAGCAACCATCCATTTATATACATGAGGATATTTCTTTCCATCAGCTAACAAATGTTATCAGAGAGGGAAAAAGATAAATGGATGAGCATCCCGCATCAGCCTTTCACTCACCTATGTTTTCCACATACGTTCAACCATATGTGAGCAGCAATAAAGTAGAGTAGGCTTTCTGTTACCAACCCAGTAAGTTTTATCACCTATTTTATGACCCTCTAAGGGAGTACATGGAGTTACATTTACTCAATATACTTAAGCCTTCAAGATTTATCTTACCTTCATCATTGGGAGGTAATATGAAGGATGTAATTAATTTGCTGTCACAGTTTTATTGTCCCTTGCTGATAAGTCACAGAGTAAATAAATTTTCTGTTAGGAGGTTACTTGAATGGATCTAGTGGAAGTTTGTTTTCACCTAACGCATTGTAAATCAGTTAGTGTAGGACTGTACATAAATAAGCTCCTTTTGGAGCATGTAAGTTTATTTTCTTTTTGTAAGTAAAGTAGTGTACATATTATCATGTTTTCTTCACCAAAATGTTTTTGAGATTGACTCCACAACCCATCAGCCAAGGCACTGGAACTGTGCACTCTTGGAAATTCACAGGGAGCATGCCATCCCCTGTGGAGCCAATGTTATCAAATATATCTATCAAAGGGTCGCAGGACGACTATGTCTGTGGTCTGCACATAAGCGTCGAAACACAGCATTCAAAAGAAGCCCATTTTGAGCTTGAAATACAAGCAACAGGCGGGTTTATTTTTCCAATGATGGAGATCCCAGGAGAAAGTTAGATCAATGACTCACGTGTATTCATCATGTCAAAATTGCACAAGTTTTAGTGCCAGACAAAATCCCCAGAGTTAAAGATCAGGCTCCACATATCCTCCTCCATCAGACAATCATGATTTACTTCGAGAATTTGGGCTTCAGGAGTTTCAAATTCTCCCCTCTTGATTTCATCCGAAGTGTTTTATCCTAAAGTCCATCGATCATTGCCGCATGTCCATCCAAATATAACGGTGGTATTTTTCTTCGGGACTTCGGGCTTCGAGAGTTTTGGTATTTCCCCTCCCGATTTCCTCCAGAGTACTTTCCCCCGGAGTTGTATATCAGGTGCCTTGCGTCCTCCAGAATGAACGGTCAATATTTACTTTAGGAGTTCAGGCTTCAAGCGTTTGAGCTTCCCCGCTCCCATTTTTCTCTGAAGTAGTTTCTCCCAAAGTCCACAGATCCCTTCCCAGTGTCCTCCTTAGATCGACGGTCTTTGTTCATTTCGGAGCTCTAGCTCTACATGCAGACTGCCACTGAGCTCTGAAGTGCCAAAGTACGTGGCAGTCATCAGTTCAAACATGTGGCTCTCTCCTCAATCATGACACCTAGCATCCATCTGGTGTCGACATGTGTCACCTCTCTTTTCATGACACATCAACATAGTGAGGTCATGCCACCATGTCAGATCATCCTATGGGAAGTGTTCTTGTTCAACACCAAAATTTACGCCATCTCTAAGTGCGGTTAGAATGATCCTAAAGTTGGCAAGCGGATAAAATTTAGTGGGGGCGCTGAATTGGCAGGGCTGCCCAGATCGCGGAACGTGACTAGATCAACGACCACGCTTCATTGCGGGGACGCAAATTGCTCGAGTGTTAAAATCCTTGAGCAGTCCCACAATCGAAACCGTGGTATAGTAAAAGAGCTACGTGGCAGAAGGTGGTGAATTGTGAGCTCAAAATCCATGTGGGTCCAAACCACCTTTGACGACCCCACATTCACGTGCTTATAAAATGACAAATCCAAGAGAAACACGTGGCTGCCCCTAGGCATTAAGCCTCGCTGCGATCCCGAGAAAAAAAGAAGTTAATGAAAAAGGAGTGGCGATTGAAACCTTGACTCACTCCATAAATAGAAGGCATGAAGGGTCTGGCCATGGAGATGAAATTGTCAGCCCGAGGTACCCCTATGGATGGTTTTTCTTGCATGCCCATTGTTATCACTCCAAGAAACTCCTTAGGGTTGTAGGCTAAGGATGCTTGGTAACTTAAGAAATCATGAATAATGAAAATGTGGATCAATGGGATAACTAAGAGTAACTAATGAGAAGACAACTCACAATGCAATCGAATGAAATAGTGCTTTTAGGAATCAATGAACAGACAGAGTAATATCAAAAGGTATGGAGAAAACTGATCTAGATAATCAAGT
>JZKD02S0521928.1:0-16718 GCA_000966675.3 Picea glauca | reverse complement strand
CTTCCATCCAGTGAAGATCTCTTGGAATCCATGACCTAGTTTTTTCCCTTGACATGATATCCTTTCAGAGCGTTATTCTTTTGGAAGCCATGATCAAGGAGAGTCCATGATCATAGTTTCTCTTCTCTGTAGCAAGCTCGTTAAAAAATGAAATAGAGGTCAAAAGAATAGTTTTCCTCTTTGTGGAAAGATCGTTAAAAAATGAAATAAAAGCTTTGAGCATAGTTTTCCTCTCTGTAGCAAGTTCATTAAAAAATGAAACAACAATCTAGGGATTGAACCCGAAGCCCTAAGCATAGTTCTTTTCCTGTGTCAAGATCGTTAAAAAATGAAACAGTCACCTCTCTTGAACCTTCTTTTCATCCACCCTTATCTTTTTTCTCCATCTAGTAGAGAAATTGGTGACAACCTCAAAGTTGGTGAATGAATTGAAACTTGGAGGGCATGTCTCCGGCCTTTGATGATCATTCTGGAGTTAAGCCACTAGATTTCAAGATGGGGACATACCGAGCTTAGTATTTGTTCTTTCTCATGATCACAAATACATGAGAATGCAATTGGGTAAACTTTTATCACTTTTTTGGACTCACATGGATATACAAAAAATGAACCCCCTAGAGTCGTCTTTAATCTCTTTTCAGACTCTCTAAACATGAAAAGATTTTCGAGTGATCTTGCTTCCTTTCCCACTCATTCAAAGGTTTGAAAGAGTGATAATTTATCCTTTTTCAGCCTCGTGAGACTAACATTATGAAAAAGGACAACATTGGAGTCATCTTTAAGTTTTTTTCAGACTCTCTAACTATGAAAAACCACCGAGTTTATCTTCTCTGGACTCGTTAAACAATCATACATTGAAGGGCCCATATGGGATCAAACCCTTACTTCTTCCAGTTCATTAAACAAAGGAAGAGGGACTTACCAAAGGTGAGTTACATCGATCATGTGTTACCCTCCTCGATCTCGTTAAATTAAAGAGAGGTACTCATCTATCCAGATGCGGGGAAAATTGAAAGAAGTAAGCCAAGCAGTTTTTGAGAACACTACTAGTCACCCTTGAACATGACACTTTGTCTTTGCACACATTTTAATTTGCTAACCCTCTGCACTGAGCCAATCCTCTGAGTTTATTTTACTCCTTTGGGTCACCTGAAAAAAGTCACAACATCCATTGCATCATCAAGTTTTGGTCCATGTCAAGTTTGTGTTGTTGTGCCTCAATGTTCAAGGGAAGTATCTGCCTTGAGATTCATCCATCACAAATATCCTGTTTCAATACATGTGTCAGTCCATGTTCATTCGATATACCAATTGCATATCTGTGTTAGTTTCATGTCATTGATGGAGGATACATCAAGGCCCTCCTTCGACGCATCTATTCATGTCGACTTTAGCACATTATCCAGGAACTAGACTTAGAAACCAGTTAGTACCTTGGGACCTACATGCCTTAATGGCAGGCCTCCTCATGTTTGATAGTGGGTTTACATCATTGACCCCTGATTGGATGATTCCATGGATGTTCGACTTCATCTCATCCATTCACATTCGTTGGAATGTACTAGACTACCTTGGGAAACATTGACATCAATGGTGATCTCCCTCATGCTTGTTAACGATTTAAATCATTGACCGCTAATCAAGTGGTTTCTTCCATGTTCAACATCAAGACATCTATTCACATGGTTAGATTCATACTACATCGATATCGGTAAGAATACCCTGGGTTGATCTTTCATTCTTATCTAGGAGTTCTTTTGAACTATGACACATACACTATTACATAGATCCACTTTGCATTGTTCGTGGCTACGTCTTCTCATCTCATAGATCCATTGTGTATTCTTCATGGCTATGATTCTTCAAGGTCATAGGAGTATATATCCATAGTGTATCTTCATTGGCTATACCTTTTGTCAATATAATTATGGATCCGCAGTGTATTTTATGGCAGCCATACCTAAAAAGTCTTTATCACTCAAGCATAGGTATGCCTGCCTTGGAAGTTTTTGAGAACATTACTAGTAGCCTTTACAGTCACCCTTGAACATGACACTTTGTATTTTCATGCATTTTAATCCACTGAACCTCTTCACTGAGCCAATCCTTTGAGTTTCTTTTACTCCTTTGGGTTGCCTGATGAAATTCACAACATCCACTGCATCATCAAGTTTTGGTCCATGTCAAGTTTCTATTGTTGTGCCTTAGTGTTCAAGGGAAGCATCTACCTTGAGAGTCATCCATCAAAAATATCATGTTTCAATACCCATGTCAGTCCATGTTCATTCGATCTACCAATTACATCTCTGTGTTATTTTTGTGTCATTGATGGGGGATACATCAAGGCCCTCCTTTGATGAGTCTATTCCTGTCGACTTCAACACATTATCTGGGAAATAGACTTAGAAACCAGTTAGTACCTTGGGACCTGCATGCCTCAATGGTAAGCCTCATCCTGTCCGACAGTGGGTTTACATCATTGACCCCTGATCAGATGATTCCACAGATGTTCAACTTCAGCTCATCCATTCACATTTGTTGGAATGTACTCGAGTACCTTGGGAATCATTGACATTAATGGTGATCTCCTTCGCGCTTGCTAACAGTTTACATCATTGACCGGTAATTAAGTGGTTTCTGCCATGTTCGACATCAGGACATCTATTCACATGGTAATATTCGTGCTACATCAGGATCAGGGATGATTTTAGGGGCTAAATTTCACTCATGGGATAATTTTCAATGGTTTTTCCCCAAAAAAGATTATTTATTATAAAAATGATTCGCCCAAATTCTAAAGGATAAAATAATTTTACCTTGAAAATCGCCAAAATTTTATAAAAACTATATAAATCCTTAGAAATTTGAATATTTTTACAAAAATATATGAAGGATTAGTAAGATTCACTAAGGTTTCAACACTTTAAAATAAATTTCCATCCTTAAAATCATCCCTAATCCGGATTGGTAAGAAGACCCTGGGTTGAGTTTTCACTCTTATCTATACTTTACCCAAGTTGCGAAGGATTTATTTTGAACTATGACACATATACTGTTACATAGATCCACTTTGTATTGGTCGTGGCTATGTCTTGTCATCTCGTAGATCCAATGTGTATTCTTCATGGCTACGATCAGTCTAGGTCATAGGAGTATAGATCCATAGTGTATCTTCAATGGCTATACCTTTTGTCAATATAATTATAGACTGCAGTGTATTTTATGGCAGCCATACCTAAAATGTCTTTATCACTCAAGCATAGGTATGCCTGCCTTGGGTTTGAAAAACGCCATAATATTTGTTTGATGGTTCTATACAGATTTTTCCAGTTTCTCTTCATCCATACCCTTGCTTGAAAAAGTATACAAAGTACTTCAGTCATCATCATCTTCTAACTTCGTACTTTGGGGAGCAATCTGTTACACATCAAAATTAATCACTTCAATAGTGTCGCAAGTGTCATCATTACGATTGTTGTAAGTGTCGCATCTTGTCCCCAAGTGTCACATCTTGACCACAAGTGTTGAAAGTGTCACAAACATCATACTGCCATCTTTCCTATGTCGTGCCTCTAACAACATCATAAGGACATTTAGGACACCTCAAAGACTAGTTTGGAAGAAGAGAAAACACTTGACAAGGAGTGAAAACCTTTTACCACTGAAAGAACCACTAAAAAATGGATTTTGGAGAGGAGCACTCCCCTACCCACTGTCAGGGAGTGCTAGCACTCCCTGGGCCTCTTTGGGGGAGTGTGTGAGTGCCTTGTGCACCCTTTTGGGGGGGCACTACCCTTTTCTGAGCAATTTTTGGGTTTGTTGAGACAAATCAGGGAAGAATCCCTCAATTCTTAAAGGTGGTTGGATTCGAATAGATGGTCAATGCATGATATTAGGGAAGATCCTCAACTGAAGGAGAGAAATATTCAACTTATCCCAAAGATATCTCAAGTGGTTGGGCCTCTCCAAGGTTATATAAAGAGGCCTTCTCATGGTCAAAGGTACATGGAAAATATTAGAGATGTGAAAATTATGATTCCATAAGTGAGATGTCATCAAAGCAATCAGTGTAGATTACTTGAGCAAAGGGGTTGGACAAGGAGAAGTGGAAGAATCTGTTGCACCCTCATTAAAGGATTGTAAGTATTTTTACTTGTTCTCATCAATATATCAATGCTTGGCCTGTTTCTTTCAAAATAATGTTCATTCCACATGAGTTTGTCTGTAGTAGATGGATCTATATTTGAGCTAATCTTAGTAGAGTAGGAAGTCTATTGTATCTTTGTTTGTTCTACAAGACCTATCAGGGAGCTCAGGATTGAAGCTCAGCCTGGGCTTTACAGGGGAAAACGCCATTAAAAAGGTACATATCTTTCTTCTTCTCCTTCGTATATTAGCCTGATTAGATCTAAAAGGATGTCACTGTCCATGTTAATCACTTTTATGTCTTGGCATTAGGAGTCTAGAGACCAAGAGTGAATCCACTTGTTCAGAGGGGAATTCACCTACAACAAAAGATTGTGCGGAAGGAAGCATACTCATTTACAGACGGATTTTCAGAATACCATCAAGTCAGGATCATCAAAGAGGACAAGAGAAATACCACTTTCATTACAGAATGGGGATTGTTTGCATACAACGTGATGCCATTTGGCTTAAAGAACGCTCCTGCAGTTTTCTCCAGGATCGTGATAGTAACCTTTAGAGAATTCATTCACAAATTTATAGAAGTCTACATGGTTGA
The DNA here is from genome assembly GCA_000966675.3 of Picea glauca. Taxonomy (NCBI): domain Eukaryota; kingdom Viridiplantae; phylum Streptophyta; class Pinopsida; order Pinales; family Pinaceae; genus Picea; species Picea glauca. Next base: position 11,974 of record JZKD02S0521928.1, on the reverse strand, counting down.
TTGGACACTATATAGAATTCTCAAGGAACATGTAGCACTACTAAGGCTAATGTTTGACAGATGCAAATAATTGCAAATCTCATTAAATCTCAAAAAATGTATCTTCTGTGTGCCACATGGCAATCTGTTGGGCCACATAGTCTACCATGAAGGAGTATTGGTAGACCCAGCTAAAGTTGTGGTCATTGTGAATATGACTCCACCCTACGAGTGATAAATAATTTCTCTCCACACTATGACATATATGCCACTATCGCAGGTTCATTCGAAGATACGCCAACATCACTGCACCTCTGGAAAACCTCTTGAAAAAGGCTAAAATGTTCCAATGGACTCCTGAATGTGATAAAGAATTTGAGACACTTAAGGAGAAGCTCATTACAACATTGATTCTGATATTCCCAAACTGGGATAAGGAATTTCATGTCCATATAGATGCTTCAGGAATTGTCTTAGGAGATATATTAACACAACCTGGAGATGGAGCTATGGACCACCCCATCTACTTTGCGAGTCGTAAACTATCGCAAGAAGAGCACAACTATACAACGACAAAAAGGGAAGTCTTATAAATGATTTATGCTTTACAAAAATTAAGACATTATCTACTAGGTTCCCATTTCAAATTATTCAATGACCATTCTGCATTAAAATACCTAATTAACAAACATGTGCTGGAAGGGAGAATTTGTAGATGGATACTACTATTTCAGGAATTTTCTTTCGGAGTTATCATCAAGCCAGGATGATGCAACATCGGACCTGATCATCTATCCAGACTAGAGTCAGGAGAAAGTGGTGGACTAGTGGACGACCAATTCCCAGACGTATATTTGTTCAGGATTAAGGCCATACCAGAATATATAGAGGACATAGCAGTCATTCTCAGTACAAGAGCCTACCTTGAAATGTATTCTACAACCCTGAAATTCCATATGGTTGTTAGAGAAACATATTGCCAATTGATCGTCAGACAATTGTATAAACTAGGACTAGACAACATTCTTAGATTATGTGTCTTAGATCATGAAAGGCATGATATACTCTGGGAATTCCATAGTGGAGTTGTAGGAGGCCACATTGGAATAAAGGCCATGGCACAAAAATTTCTACAGGTACGACTTTGGTGGGAAACACTTTTCAAGGATGCAAAAGCACCTACTAGACTGTGTGATGTTTGTCAATGGGTAGGCAAGTTGTCTCGTCGATATAAACTACCATTACAACCAGTTAGATCTCTACAGGAATTTGAGAAATGGGCAATTGACTTCATCAGACCAATCAACCCCACAACCAAACATTCCAAGGCTAGATACATCATTACTGCAACTGGCTACCTTGCCCGGTGGGTGGAAGCAGAAGCGGTACATGACTATTCGACAGATATGGCTGCCTGGTTCATCTTCAAAAATATCATTACCCGCTTTGGATGTACCAGGATCCTAACCAGTGATCAAGGAGCTCATTTCATTAGCAGCACCATAGAAACACTTACATCAGAATTTATGATTCAACATCACAAGAGCAGTCCATACCACCCACAGGCCAACGGAACAGTCAAAGCCTTCAACAAAATCCTAACAAAGGTATGTTGCGCAAACCAAGAGGACTGGGATGATAGAGTTCCAATGGTACTATGGGCCCAACAACAAAAAGAGTTTGATGATTTGAAGAAACTCATGCTCAACCCCAGTGATCTGATTACCTAACCTGCAAGAGTCTTTTGATATTGAGACAGATGCTTCAGGCTATTTTGTGGGTGCAGTTTTCACTCAACATAGACATCTCGTAGACTATCATAGTGAGATGCTATAAAAATATTGTCTGTAAGTACCCCACTTATGACAAAGAAATGTACTCCAATGTACAATCCTACCGCCAATGGAGGAATTACATTCTCAAGAAGGAGACAGTCATACACACAGATCATAAGCCTCTATATTTCATGAAGAAACAAGGAAAATTCTATAATGTCCACCATTAGAAGTGGTCCACATACTTGTAGTAGTTCCATTTCAACATCAAATATAATACAGGGAGATCCAACTGCATCGTTGACTGCCTCAACTGACATCCAATTGTCACACTAACCAGGTGCTACACTCCTGTGGACATGAGACCTTTGGATGGCCCCAACTCTATGAGGGAGATCCTAACATCTCCACTACCTACCAAATGTTGGGAATAAACATAATTGTCACTCATTTTAATCTATAGGATGAGTTTTTATGCCATTTGGGCCATCTATGTGTTCCATCAAGTGATAAAGTGAAGATGATTTAAGAATCTCACTACAATCGGGTGGAAAGGCAATTTGACATAGAGAATATGGTGGCAGTGCTGCAACAAAATTTATGTTGGTCAAAATTTTGACATGATGTCAAAAAGTATATCAGGTCCTGCACATCCTACGCCATTTCCAAACCGACCATTAATAAACAAGGCATATACACCCCTATGCCTCCTCCCGAGAGGCCCTAGGAATCCATCTTGATGGACTGAATGTCGAGCCTTCCTTCAACCAAGTAGGGAAATGACTATGTTTTCATGGTTTTTGATCGATTTTCCAAGATGGTGATTCTGGTCACCCACAAGAAGAGCATCACAATAGAGGCCACTGCTAAGATCTTCTTTGAATGAGTGTGGGTACAATTTTGGATACCAGAAACCATCATCTTCGATTGATATAGTTGGTTCTTTAGCACATTCTGGTTGATACTCTAGTCACATATGGACACCAAGCTCACCAAATCCATGAACTTCCACCCCCAAACAAATGGCCAAACCGAGGTCATCGACATGGTGATCATGCATATTTTGTGCATGTACAATTCCAAGCATCCATGCACATGGGATGAGAGTCTTTCCTATGTTCAACATAGCTAAAAAATATCTGTACATAGATCAACTGACCACATCCCCTTTCAGGTGAGGTTGGGATTTCAACCATTGGGTCCCATGGATGTTGCACTACCCCTTGCGTCCACATAGGAATAATCATCCCATGCAAAAACCAAATCCAACAAAGTCACCTGGTTCATTGAAAGAATCCAACACATCCACCAATAGGTTCATGATATTTTAGAGAAGTCCAATGCTAGGTACAAGCAAATCCATGATCAACACCAGGTGCCACACATGTTTTAGGTGGGAGATAAATTTTGGTTGCACTTATAGAAATAACACCTTACAAGACCCCATCGGAAGCTTCTTCCACTCCACTATGGACCTTACACCATCACCAAGACTATGGGTGACAATGATTTTGAGCTCAACATTCCCCCCTTCCTTGTCTTCCACCCAGTGTTTAAGGTGGACCTCGTTTGGCCATACTTTCCACCCTTATTGGACACCTCACAGATAGAAGAACAATTGACACCAACAGAGCTCAACCCTGAATACATGGAACATGAATCCACTGATCAGATTTTCGACACACAGGTCAAGGTAACTCACCAACAAAAGCTTCATATTTATCGGGTTGTCAAAGCAAGGCAGCTTCTACACCAAGGAAACTGGCTCACTCGAGGCCAAATTCAACAGAAGTTTCCTCATCTCATGGGGGAACTCAACGCAATGGTGACCATTGCTTCCTAAGGAGGGAGGATTGATCTAGGTGAATATCAATGGCCACCCACCTCTTCCAGCTGGTTCACATGCAACTTTCAACTTGGAAGCAACTATTTTTATCTTGGTAGTTATTTTCTAGTTTTTTGGGTCCTAAAATTCGAGGGTCATTTTGAGGCCCTAAACAACATTTTCTGGGCCCACCACAATCACACTATAGAAAAATTTACAGTGTAAGAAAATAATGTGTATTCCTCAGATAAACCTTTCCAAAGGGATATAGTGTGCCTAAAACAAAGATCGTATGCAAAAGTTACGACCTCGGGAAGTTGATGTACCAACTTACCCCAACGGGGCCAACATGAATTTTGGCGCTTCATATCCTAGGGTTAGGTTTTTGCATGTCTAGGGTTTTGGAATTCATGTTTAATGTAAAAAGGCCTTTGGAGGCTCATTTTACTCATTTTCTTGTGACTAAGTGTAGCCATCACATCTCTTCTCAGAGATAAGAAGCCACCATTCTAGCAAGCTTGTTTCAGTATGCATTTTATAGTTTCTTCACATTTCTTATTTAATAGAATTCAAGTTTTACTTTATCTCTATTATTATTCACTATATCTCTGTGTTAATATTATAGATCTATGTTTTCACTTCATTCTGCTCATAAATCCGAATCACTTATCTTATAAAATGTGCAACCCTCTTTAGAGGATGGAAGTTCCTCCCAACTGTTGAATTGTTGTTCCAGATCTCAACAAAAATCCAACCCCGAGATGGGGATATGAATCCACAAGAGGCAGTGGTACCTAAGGATAGCTAATTTCCCCCTTCCAATATTCAATCTTACAACTAATTTTGTTAGAGAAAGATTTGCCTCACCCTATGAAATCTTGCAGAGAGAGCCTTACTCCATTCCTCCATGCAGACTTACTTTCCCTGATTGATAAATCTAGAGAAAAAAATAAATATTTTCCACTTGTACACACCCTACAAGATATACAACATATGTATATGCTGGCTGCTCCACTACAGCCCACATGAATCAGGATTTGTGCCAAAAAATCAAAATTTAATGTCGGGTTTCCATGTCACGATAGGAGATCTCTGATCCTTGGCCTTCCACATACTAGAAACATTCTCACTCGACCCTTCATTTTAATTTTGAAGGCTTTAAAGAGGACAATTCTGAGCTATGAAAAAGGAGAGAGAATTCAACTTTGATAGCAAAGTTACTCTGGAGAAATTATTACTTCATTATTGATTTTGCATCCCTTTGTCCTTTAAGTCAGAACACAGTGTTCAGCCCCCAAGCTCTTCCCTAATTGATGGAGAACCTCTTTGTCTCCCTTCTATGAGATTGCCTTTGGTAGAGGATTGAAGTGGTGGAGGCCCAGTTGGAAGGAACTCAGTTTCTTGGTTTTGAACCATGTCGATGCGGAAGTCTGTAATGTTTTTGCTTCTCCTGATCATTTATTAATAGAAATACTCTTTTCCCGTCCAACTGATATCTTGCAAATATATGAATTGTTATCCAAGGGCATGTTTTCTGTGAATATTAATGGATTATTCTATCTAATGTGATAAAAATTTATATTATCACTATATGGTTTCTCTGCTTGTTTGTTGAGAACTTGTTGCAGGTATAAAGCTTTGGGTTGAAGTGCTCAATGGTGGACATCATCAAACATTTGGACGAGATAGGCCGCTTTCTTACCTTGCTTGTGCATTGGTTTACATAGCATATGTTGGAATTGAGCTGATTTCTACAGTCATACCTATCTGTTCTGGTTCACCCTAGCCATAGAGAGATTTTCCTCGTAACAAAAATGGTGACTCCACTGGGGACAATCTTCTTTCTTAGGGTTTGAAGTACTTTTCTCCTTAGATTGTTGTTGTTTCTATTGTGATTCTTGTCGTGTCATTTCTTGACAGATCGTGTTCACTCTGGATATGATTTTTCAATCTTTCTCCCTTGCCTCACCTTGTTTCAAAGCATATACATTCCTTTTTGCTTGATAGTTGCATACATACGCGGTCTGTCTCACTGCAAGTTGCGTATATACGCACTGTTTTCTCAAATAGTCACACACACTTTTTTCCTTGCCCTTTTGCTTGGTCTGGTGTTTATTGATTGGGATTTGATGCTTGCTGAACCTTGTTAGGACTCTATAGTGTCTGTTGAGTTCTTGTGAGATGAAACGAAACACTCTTTTTGTTGAATTTTTGGGAAAAGTTTTTCTCTTCATCTTTTCATTTTTATTGTCCTTGTACATTGGGCTGGGTGTTTATTGCTTAATATCCTTCTTGAGTTATCTCTTTTTTATACACAGTAGGTCTATATATCAAGTTACTTTTTAGCCCATGCATTTTCAGTTTCGTTATATTGAAAATATAAAAAAAATAGGCATTTTGATTTATTTGGAATTTTTTGTCTTTGAATCTCTATCATTATCTTAGTGCATATAGTGAAAGATTGCATCTTTACTTCTGAATCACAGATTTGAATTTAAAAATTGAATTTTTTTTAGGAGAGTATCATTCATCAAAAGTTAAAGTTAGGACTTTGCATTACTTTCATATTTACTTTCCTTGCAGAGTCATAACACCATTGATTTCATCATCATATACCTTTCTAAGTAATGATGTCCATAAAATCAATGCTTTAATTTAAAATTTATTAGTAACAATTTTTTTTTTTAGGGTGCACAAACTAGCCTAAGATTTAGTGCCTTGGAATAGGATTTTGTGAGTAAAATTCTCCAAGGCAATTAAATTGATAGATGTGTCTGATTCACGGAGTGGAGAAATCCATTGTATAATTGGTAAGATCAGGAGGCTTCACTCACACCAGAGTTAATCACGAGGTCGTGCGAAGTTGGTTGAAGGGATATCCCCTGGATACTCGCCTAATGTCATAGATATTTCTGTGGATTTATTCGCATTTGGGGATATTTCTAGTGCCCATACCTCTATGAGAGTCGTTTCTTTCAAAGTTTTGGGCTTTGTTACCTTGCCCATATGGTGATCCAGACTTACGAATGCTCACTTGTGCATCGATTATACAGTGGTTGATTAGTTTCTTAACTTAGGTATCTCATAGGTTACTTGCAGGGGATATTATGCAGGTACCTTGAGTCAGATAAGAGTCGGACAACACACAACATTTATGGAGGATTACCTCTTTGGGGCGATCTAACCGACTGGTTGTTAAGCCCACAAGGGCCCTTATAACTGATTTTGTTACCTCCGATATTTAGTAGCAAGTCTCAGGTCCCTCTTAGATGAGATATACCTTCTTTAGGGAGGGAGGCCACTCAGCCACTTTAGCCCATTTGTATGCATATTGGCTGATTGAATTTTGTTGTTCTCTTTTCTTACTAGTTGGCCCTAGGAGTTCGTACCGAGTTCTGTTTATCATGGATAATGGAGTCCCTTTGTCTCCCTCCTTTACTACAACATACCCCATGATGACTACTCAGTTCATGGGGATGAATCCTCCTGTTTCTTATAATGGTATGCATAACTATGATACTCAGTCTACGCCTTTGGCCTCTAGTCAGTTTTCTGTTGATATGCCTTCATCCGTGCAATCCTTTGCCTGGTCCACTTATATGAATCTTAGCATTACATCTGGGGGCACCATGGCCTCGATGCCTACAACCTCGTTTGACATGAGTCATGTCCCTCAACTTGTTTTCACGACAGGAGGATGGAACCTCCCCTCTTATAGATCCGATCCTAGTTATGCTCCTTCAAGAGCCAATACTCATATGGAAGCTTATTCTACTTATTATACCCCATCCATGTATCCTCTGTCCTCCATGTCATTTCCTTAGAGTACTTTTCCAATAACCAGTCCTTATGTATCCCCGGGTATTTCACATGGGGAGAATCAGTTTTATGGTTCGGGCTATCCTCTTTATGGAACCCCTTCACAAGGGGGAAACATATATCATCACTCGAATATTCCCTATCATAGTTCCATATCTTCATAGAATTAAGTGATGATGCCCATTCAAACTTATTTGAATCAATCAAATGGAGGATACTGCCTTTCCGAATAGGGACAGGGGGTAAACCAAGATTCATCTTGGCCTGCTATGTTTCAAAGTCAATATTTCCCTGGACCTTGGCATCAAATGCCACAAACTGCTACTAGCCCGGTCATTGTTAGTCATACCAGAGATCCACCACCAACCTCTATCAGTTATGTTGAGAATGGGTCAACTACTCCTGCTAGTCATGTCGACAGCCCGCACCCATCCTCTATCAATCATGCTAGGGGAACCTTTTATATCAATGCCATGTCTCCAACCTCCATACGTCATGTAGGAGACTACTCTCCCGCCTCGGCCTATCATGTTGAGACTATGTCACCAACCATTGTAAACGATGTTGGAGACATTGAGAAGCCTCAACCTCTCAGACGTAAGACTAAATTCCTTTGCAATACTTGCAAAGGAAATCACCTTACTCATCTATGTACAATTACCGCTAGGATACAAGAAGCTTGGGGCTCACCCAAGGACCCTTCGAGTTTTGAGGCATCTGCGGTTTCTCCTCACACTACTTCTCCTTTAATTCACATGGCGGTAAGACCATCACAATCCTGTTCTAACCTCACCCCCATAATAGAAGGTGACATGTCTCCTACCCCTGCTATTATGCATCCTCTTCAATATATGATTGAAGAAGTGGTCGTAATGGTGCAATCTTTGGTTAAACCTACTCTCCCTAAAGAGAGTGATTCATCCTTCAATCATATCGTTAGTATTCCTAATCCTGCACCTTCTAAACAAGAGAGGGTTTTTCTTTCACCAAGTCCTCTCCCTCCCAATTTTGAAGAGATCACTTTTGACTGGGATAGTCCTATGGGGTATCCAATACCCCTATCCATTTCCTTTCTATTAAGAGACATTGTTTGATATATCACATAGACTATATACTCACTTAGGGATTTATCCTCTTCAACTTGGAGAGCTTTGGGTTTTCCCAATCTTATGTCAGCTATTCGTAAGATACTCACATTCTGCATAAGGTCTGTATGGGAGCCTTGGCCTCCCCCCTTACATGTTTATTAGAACTACACCAAATGAGTCTTACTTAAGCTCTTTTCCGACTCATCTAAAAAGAAAAAAGATTGTTAAGTGATTTGTCCCTTTCACACTCGTTAAATTGGATTTGAAAGATCATGATTCTTAGTTAAGCTATTTTTCGTCTCGTTACCAAAAATAGAAAAGATCACTGAGTGAACTTGTCATTTTCACACTCGTAAATTGGATTTGAAAAGATGTCTACATGGCACAAGTCTATTCCTTTTTCACACCAAGTAGAATAAAAGACATAAAAAAGGACTTTTTTTGGTGTTAATTTGTGATTGCATCTCATGCCCCTGCTTGTAGGATTGATCCTATAGCCGGTTCTCCTTTTGTGTTATAAATCGTCCGCCTCGAAAATTTTTCATCCTCAACCAAGAATAGCCTTGTTTATATCCTTCACAATTTGACACCCAATACCTAGGAGGGAACATCCCCTGAGTGTCCATCTCCCACATGGACTTCCCTGCATTGAGAATAGGTACGCTCCACTGTTGGAACTAGTTTTTCTTACTTGCAACACTCATTTCCTGCTTTATATCATAGCATTTGTTTTTTATGAAAAAATAAGAAAAAGACACATGGGAAGGGAGCATTATCTTATATTGGCAGCAGTTGTGTTGCCTTTGAATAGAGCACAAAGTTATTTGAGTCCTTTCATCATAATTTTGGGTTTAGAATGGCCTTAGGAAGTTGAGCTTATTACTGAGTCTTCTCTATTGACTGGTTACTCTTCCAATCCCTACAGAGAACTTCATTGATGCCTCTTGCATCTCATGAATTCATCGGGTTTATGCTACCAGAATCCACCGTATGTCTCATACTCTTTTTCAAAGGAATTCTATCAACCTGTGTCAGCCACTCCTAAGAAATATTGACTTTGCATGTCATCCATACCCTTAGTTTGTCTCAGAATCACATGATACTTTAGTCCTATCATGCACCCTGGCCCTACTTTCATCATTGGTAGGTAACCTTGAACCCAACAGTCAAAATTTCATCATTGGTTGTTGACTAGGTGGTTTCCCTTATGTTCAATGAAAAGACATCTATTCACACATTGGGATTCATGCAGTGTCTTGGATTCCATTAGACTTATTGGTGGTTTCCTCGCCTTTGTCAATAGTTTTCATCATTGTTTTTTATTCAGAGGGTATTTTTCATGTACCACTTTTACTTGGCACATGCGAAAGACGCATGGGGTCATTGGTTCATGAACTTGTTCTTTGTCCAATTTCCACCAAATCATGAAGCTCCTACATTGTACCTCATGCTAACTGATGAAAGATGCCTTAATGCTCTCCTTTCAATGGGTCTCTTTCCATCGACATTAGCCCATTATCTGGAAATGGGACCTAGAGTCTTATGAGTACCTTAAGGATTGTAGTCATTAGTGGCAGGCTCTCTCACCATCGATAGTTAGGAATACATCAATGTCTCTTGATCGATGGACTCTTCAGGTGTTCAACACCGATTCCTCTATTCACACTTGTAAGAATGTACTCGGTGCCTTGATACCTACTTTCAATATCGACAGATTGTCTCGCATTTTTTAACGGTATACATCAATAACTGGTAATCAAACAATGTCTCACTATGTTCAACCTCAACTCCTTTATTCACATGATGTAGAATTTCACCGTTGGAGGATTGTGTAGAAGACTTGAAGACATCACTATGTGGTCGCAACTTTCCTCAGCTATTTCTTCCTTTTCATTGGACCCGTACCTATATGAATTCAGTGATCATGGGATATCAAATTGTACTCCATGGTATATAGATATCTTCAAATTGGTTTTGAGACTATTTCTACTGAGCCTTGTTTGTGAATATGAAAGCTATTGGCATGTAACCACATTTGTCTATTCTATTTTATGGCCACAGACAATTGTTTGGTATATTTTTCACATGGATCTGCAGTGTATTTTTGGCAGCGATGTATACAAAGTCAATAAATAATGTAATGAGAAATCAAGTTGATCCATTTGGTTCTCTACCACTCCACTTATGGGTTATTTATAATGTATTTTGGCCATTGCAGATACTCCTCTGATCTCACACATTAGGAGGCATCTCTTAGAGAAATATTTTCCTCACCCTATGCAATCTTGCAGAAAAATCCTTACTCCATTCCCCCATGCAGAATTACTTTCCCTGATTGATAAATCCAGAGACACAAATAAATATTTTTCCACTTGTACGCACCCTACAAGCTATACAGCATGTGTATACACTGGTTGCTCCACTATAGCCCACGTACATCAGGATTTGTGCCAGAAAATCAAAATTTAATGTCATGTTTCCATGTCACGACAAGAGATCTTTGATCCTTGGCCTTCCATATACTGGAAAAGTTTTGACTTAGCCCTTCAATTGCATTTTGAAGGCTATAAAGAATCCAATTATGAGATATGGAAAATGAGAGAGAATTCAACTTTGAGAGAAAAGTTACTCTGGAGAAATTATTACTTCATTATTGAGTCTGTATCCCTTTGTCCTTTAAGCCTGAACATAGTGTTCATCCCCCAAGATCTTCCCTTATTGATGGAGAACCTCTTTGTCTCGCTTCTATTAGCTTGCCTTTGGTAGAGGATTGAAGTGGTGGAGGCCCAATTGGAAGGAACTTATTTCTTGGTTCTGAACTATGTCAATACAAAAGTCTATAATGTTTTCTCTTCTCCTGATCATTTATTAATAGAAATACCCCTCTACCATCCAATTGATATCTTGCAAATATATGAATTGTTATCCATGGACATGTTTTCTTTGTATATTAATGGATTATGCTATCTAATGTGCTAACCTTTTATATTATCACTATATGCCTTCTCTACTTGTTTGTTGAGAACTTATTGCAGGTATAAAGCTTTGGGTCGAAGTGCTCAATGGTGGACATCATCAAATGTTTGGATGAGGTAGGCCTCTTTCTTACCTTGCTTGCACATTAGTTTACATAGCATATGTTGGAATTGATTTGATTTCTATAGTCATACCTGTCTATTGTGGTTCACCCTAGCCATAGAGAGATTTTTCTCGTAACAAATTCCAGTCCACCATTTATCTTCCTCTCAACCTGCACAAACCAAGGGATGGAATCCCCCTTCAATTATCACAATTCCTTAGGCCTTTCCACTCCCCTCCAGGATTTCTGATACAGGTTGGACACAAATTCTACTTGTTGGGACCTCGAATTATACAACTGGAACACAAATTTTCCTAACAACAAAACACGTGCTTCCGTGGATGAATTTTGAACAACATGTTACTCCCATGCACATAGCATATTTTTCCATGAGATTACAACTCCAAAA
>JZKD02S0521884.1:0-16718 GCA_000966675.3 Picea glauca | reverse complement strand
GAGGGTATCGTCGTGGTAAAACGAGCACACAATCCTTTATATTCTAACAAGAAGATGGTATACTTTTCAACAACATTGAGGATGAGTTTGAGCTGTAGTCCCAAGTAATAAATGCATAAGATGGCCAAGAAAGCTGCAATAAAAACTCTGAAATCTTACCAAGCACTGGTAGAAAATTTAATAATATAAAGACATCTTAGAAAGAAAACTCTAGTTTAGCAAACCATAAAACTAAGGTTTTAAGCATGAGTTCTTTATGCACTGCCCAATAATAAGCACTAGATTAACAGTGGAGGTAAAATAATATAAATTTCTTTTTATAATTGTATGTAACAAAGATCATACTTTTGTATTCCGAATGCAAACAATGGCCAATAAATGTCCAGAAAAACCTCATAGAAAATTACATTGCCTAAGTACTTGCAAGGAAGCCAATAATTTAAAAAAAAAACATCAAAGAAAAATTTGTGTGTGACAAACCATCCCAATCTTACATTAATAGGAGAGATCATACAATATAGTACTCATCTCCAGCAGAGAGAAGAACTGGATAATCAGAACCTGAAAAAATCAGTCCTCAGATAATTCAATTTGTCCCCATTCATATGGCTAGTCCCATAATTCTAACAAAACATTAACGAAAAATTTGTGTGACAAACCAATTCCAATATTACATCTATAAGAGAGATCATATAACATATTACTCATCTCCAGCAGAGAGAAGGAGAACTGTATAATCAGAAACTGAAAAAATCAGTCCTCAGATAATTCCACTTGTCCCCATTCCTATGGTAAGTCCCATAATTTTCAGAGACAATGTTTTCTCGCCTTCCAGTGAGGACCATAAAAACATGATGAATCACAATATTCTTGCCCAAAGGTTGGCAGCACTTACTGCACCTTTTAATGAAGGACTTGCATGTCATCATCCAGCCAACCTACTGACTGAAATGAAAGTGTATTAATGTCAAGAAGCTCGGTTAGGCTGTAAACCTACCTTTTTCCTCTTCTCCCTAATACTCTTTTCCCATTCCTTTTTAAACTTTCGATATAGGAACAAAGCTGCACGAGCATCTTCAACCTACAAATAATCAAATAACGCTGAAGATTACCAAAAAATGTATATACAGAGAAACAGAGAAACTGGATGGATAATCAAATGTATAATCAAATAACGCTGAAGATTACGCTGGTAGTACATTGATTTTTATCAATTTACTTCAATTGTTGCAAGTTCTTTTTGTCTGCACTGGCTATTATATGCCTAAATAGTGGAAGCTTTACAACAACAATGGAAACTGTCCGTAGCAGTATAACTACAGTTACAGTAGGTATGTATGGCAGGATGTATTTTGCAAAAGGCTGAAGTAGAACAGCAGTTAGTTTTCACAGGCTTTAGTTGTATTGCAAATATTGTAGACACGAAAATTAGAAATCAAAAGAAATGTCTTACAGAACAATGTTCTTTTTCTTGAATCTTCACACCCAATATTTCAGCTGAGAGATCACGTAATGCTCTAGGCCGTCCTGCTTTGCTGCAAAGATGACGCATTTTTTTAATTAGTTACAGAGGAAAAATCACTATGTGAAATTAATATGTAAATTATGGTATAATATGGTTTATTACAATATCCTGAGGAACTATACCTTCTCAAAGGTTTATAAGCAGAGGTATCCCTTATGTCCTTCTTTGGATGGCTCAAAAACAATACCTAAATGCAGACATGAAAACATCCAATCAAAAACAATCTGTGAAGAGAAAAATCAGAGATTACATTGTGATCAGTAAGGAGAAAAATGAGAGATTTTACATTGTCATTTTTTATCTCCACAAATAACCTGTCAATTTTCTATGTCAATCACTCCAAAACAATTGATACACCAAACCTTACGAAACTTTCTGCTACTATATCACAGCATATAATAACCTTAATGTGTCATGGAACAATGTACATAGCTACGTATCTTGGTTAGTCTGTGAACCACAACCTGAATTAAATCAAGTTGTTTCTAAATACTAGCAAAGTGACAAAAGTGATGGAAGTACTACCTACTGGCAATCTAGTACTAGGAGTGGCATGAGAAACAACTTGAATGTTCCTTGTCTGCTTTAGCAACTCAACACTGCTAATAAATCTTCCCATGATCTACAACTTCCTTCTTTATGTTTTCCAATAAGCAAACATCTTTACAATTTTGTAAGTTTTGTTTATGCATCTATAACTTACAAAATGACTTATATAGGATCTTACACTCTAATGATATGACATCAAGAATCATGTTTTTTTTCTCAATGCCATACAACATGAAGTTGAATCTAATAATGTTAAAATGTTTTTGCCTTTCTCCAAGGACCTGCTTTTGAACTGCTAAGAGTTATTAGCTTATTGCAGCCTAGAGTGCAGATGGGATAGCTCACATGCAGTGTAGCACCAAGCAATAGATTATAGGTTAGGAGATGCTGATCAAACAGTTTTCTCAAGATCTAATCCTTGTTCTCTCTTTCTTCCCGCGCTCGTTTCAGAGAGCTCCTAAGCAAGGTGACTAAGAAGTCGCCCTTGACAATTTCTAGTTGACTTTTTGCTATTCACAATTCACAGGAGCTAAAAGGGCAATAAAGAGAATGTACCTCTGTGGAAATATGGTCTTAGATTTTCCTGTTCTTTTTCACCTCCTTCATCAATTGATCCAACATAACTTCATCTGCAGTCTTTGCTTCTTCGGTGATGGCTTTCTTTCTTTTGGTCACTCATATCAAGTATATGAAGGGAACCACCACTTTCGGAGGCTGATCCCTGAACTCCTAGCAATAGAGAAAGAAGGATTTCCCGCTTAGAGGCTTTCATTCTTATTGAATAGAAAGCGGTTTCATTGCTCGCAACCCAAGATTGATTTCCCACTTTCTTGCTTGATTGATTGATTGATTGGGTTTGTGTTCTAAACAAGGTCAAGCCGCCTCTTCAAAGGAAGGAAGAGGAATGAATATTCTTTCTCGATCAAGGAAAGGATGGAAGGATGGCGAAACCGGCAGTGTACGGATGATTGAGGGAAGATTGAGGAATGGATTTACCCTTGACTCATAAGGGGGCCTTCCCTTTGACACCTTTTCATTCATGACCGTTCCCTTTCTTTCTTGGGATTTCTTAAGAGAATGCTCTCCCCTTTCAACTAGTGTTCAGCACATCTGATCATTATTTAGGAAGTGAAGTGCCCTACGGAACGAGCCTGCTATGGTTCGGTAACAGCTTATCAGCCAAACAACTGGCACGAGGTTGGGATGATAGCGCCAAGATGAAAACAATGGGGAAAATGAGGCCTTTATTGAGCAATCACCTCCTCTATGGGGAAAATGTTGCTTTCCCCCAATCCATCGCTTCCAAGTCAACTTGGTAACCTGACACAGGTACAACTGCATTTTGTGGCCTTCACAAACATCCATAAACACATCCTCATTTTTCCCCTTACCAATCAATTTTTTCACATACTGTTCAAATGTCACAAGTTACAACCTATTTGTATTATCTAGAACCCAAATTGGAAAATCGTGATCCAAGAATATTTTCCAAGTTATTTACT
The DNA here is from genome assembly GCA_000966675.3 of Picea glauca. NCBI lineage: Eukaryota > Viridiplantae > Streptophyta > Pinopsida > Pinales > Pinaceae > Picea > Picea glauca. Next base: position 13,142 of record JZKD02S0521884.1, on the reverse strand, counting down.
GCATCGAAAATTGCACATAATTCCCAAAACCAGCTTATGTTTTCCTTGGGACCTTTGGGATTTCCCAAAATTCCCTTTTTGTTTAATCTCCTTTTCATTTTCTCAATATTGTGAATTTTATTTGCAGNTGTGACAAACCATCCCAATCTTACATTAATAGGAGAGATCATACAATATAGTACTCATCTCCAGCAGAGAGAAGAACTGGATAATCAGAACCTGAAAAAATCAGTCCTCAGATAATTCAATTTGTCCCCATTCATATGGCTAGTCCCATAATTCTAACAAAACATTAACGAAAAATTTGTGTGACAAACCAATTCCAATATTACATCTATAAGAGAGATCATATAACATATTACTCATCTCCAGCAGAGAGAAGGAGAACTGTATAATCAGAAACTGAAAAAATCAGTCCTCAGATAATTCCACTTGTCCCCATTCCTATGGTAAGTCCCATAATTTTCAGAGACAATGTTTTCTCGCCTTCCAGTGAGGACCATAAAAACATGATGAATCACAATATTCTTGCCCAAAGGTTGGCAGCACTTACTGCACCTTTTAATGAAGGACTTGCATGTCATCATCCAGCCAACCTACTGACTGAAATGAAAGTGTATTAATGTCAAGAAGCTCGGTTAGGCTGTAAACCTACCTTTTTCCTCTTCTCCCTAATACTCTTTTCCCATTCCTTTTTAAACTTTCGATATAGGAACAAAGCTGCACGAGCATCTTCAACCTACAAATAATCAAATAACGCTGAAGATTACCAAAAAATGTATATACAGAGAAACAGAGAAACTGGATGGATAATCAAATGTATAATCAAATAACGCTGAAGATTACGCTGGTAGTACATTGATTTTTATCAATTTACTTCAATTGTTGCAAGTTCTTTTTGTCTGCACTGGCTATTATATGCCTAAATAGTGGAAGCTTTACAACAACAATGGAAACTGTCCGTAGCAGTATAACTACAGTTACAGTAGGTATGTATGGCAGGATGTATTTTGCAAAAGGCTGAAGTAGAACAGCAGTTAGTTTTCACAGGCTTTAGTTGTATTGCAAATATTGTAGACACGAAAATTAGAAATCAAAAGAAATGTCTTACAGAACAATGTTCTTTTTCTTGAATCTTCACACCCAATATTTCAGCTGAGAGATCACGTAATGCTCTAGGCCGTCCTGCTTTGCTGCAAAGATGACGCATTTTTTTAATTAGTTACAGAGGAAAAATCACTATGTGAAATTAATATGTAAATTATGGTATAATATGGTTTATTACAATATCCTGAGGAACTATACCTTCTCAAAGGTTTATAAGCAGAGGTATCCCTTATGTCCTTCTTTGGATGGCTCAAAAACAATACCTAAATGCAGACATGAAAACATCCAATCAAAAACAATCTGTGAAGAGAAAAATCAGAGATTACATTGTGATCAGTAAGGAGAAAAATGAGAGATTTTACATTGTCATTTTTTATCTCCACAAATAACCTGTCAATTTTCTATGTCAATCACTCCAAAACAATTGATACACCAAACCTTACGAAACTTTCTGCTACTATATCACAGCATATAATAACCTTAATGTGTCATGGAACAATGTACATAGCTACGTATCTTGGTTAGTCTGTGAACCACAACCTGAATTAAATCAAGTTGTTTCTAAATACTAGCAAAGTGACAAAAGTGATGGAAGTACTACCTACTGGCAATCTAGTACTAGGAGTGGCATGAGAAACAACTTGAATGTTCCTTGTCTGCTTTAGCAACTCAACACTGCTAATAAATCTTCCCATGATCTACAACTTCCTTCTTTATGTTTTCCAATAAGCAAACATCTTTACAATTTTGTAAGTTTTGTTTATGCATCTATAACTTACAAAATGACTTATATAGGATCTTACACTCTAATGATATGACATCAAGAATCATGTTTTTTTTCTCAATGCCATACAACATGAAGTTGAATCTAATAATGTTAAAATGTTTTTGCCTTTCTCCAAGGACCTGCTTTTGAACTGCTAAGAGTTATTAGCTTATTGCAGCCTAGAGTGCAGATGGGATAGCTCACATGCAGTGTAGCACCAAGCAATAGATTATAGGTTAGGAGATGCTGATCAAACAGTTTTCTCAAGATCTAATCCTTGTTCTCTCTTTCTTCCCGCGCTCGTTTCAGAGAGCTCCTAAGCAAGGTGACTAAGAAGTCGCCCTTGACAATTTCTAGTTGACTTTTTGCTATTCACAATTCACAGGAGCTAAAAGGGCAATAAAGAGAATGTACCTCTGTGGAAATATGGTCTTAGATTTTCCTGTTCTTTTTCACCTCCTTCATCAATTGATCCAACATAACTTCATCTGCAGTCTTTGCTTCCTCGGTGATGGCTTTCTTTCTTTTGGTCACTCATATCAAGTATATGAAGGGAACCACCACTTTCGGGGGCTTACCCTATGCTTTTGGCTGATCCCTGAACTCCTAGCAATAGAGAAAGAAGGATTTCCCGCTTAGAGGCTTTCATTCTTATTGAATAGAAAGCAGTTTCATTGCTCGCAACCCAAGATTGATTTCCCACTTTCTTGCTTGATTGATTGATTGATTGATTGATTGGGTTTGTGTTCTACGGAAGGTCAAGCCGCCTCTTCAAAGGAAGGAAGAGGAATGAATATTCTTTCTCGATCAAGGGAAGGATGGAAGGATGGCGAAACCGGCAATGTAAGGATGATTGAGGGAAGATTGAGGAATGGATTTACCCTTGACTCATAAGGGGGCCTTCCCTTTGACACCTTTTCATTCATGACCGTTCCCCTTCTTTCTTGAGATTTCTTAAGATAATCCTCTCCCCTTTCAACTAGTGCTCAGCACATCTGATAATTATTTAGGAAGTGAAGTGCCCTACGGAACGAGCCTGCTATGGTTCGGTAACAGCTTATCAGCCAAACAACTGGCACGAGGTTGGGATGATAGGGCCAAGATGAAAACAATGGGGAAAATGAGGCCTTTATTGAGCGATCACCTCCTCTACGGGGGAAATGTTGCTTTCCCCCAATCAATCGCTTCCAAGAACTTGGTAACCTGACACAGGTACAACTGCATTTTATGGCCTTCACAAACAAACATCCATAAACACATCCTCATTTTTCCCCTTACCAATCAATTTTTTCACATATTGTTCAAATGTCACAAGTTACAACCTATTTGTATTATCTAGAACCCAAATTGGAAAATCGTAATCCAAGAATATTTTCCAAGTTATTTACTGCATCGAAAATTGCCCATAATTCCCAAAACCAGCTTATGTTTTCCTTAGGACCTTTGGGATTTCCCAAAATTCCCTTTTTGTTTAAACTCCTTTTCATTTTCTCAATATTGTGAATTTTATTTGCAGGAACACCACCACTTTGGCCTCACAGCACATTGCAGTAATGCAAGGATTGTTTATCATGGTATCTTGCAGCAATGCCACGACTTGCAATACAAGTACAAAAACAAGATACAAGGAAACAATATACAAAAAAAATATAAATGTAAATATGAATATAAAATACACACACATATATCTAACCAGCCCAAGGGGCTTGCTCATCTGGTTGTTGCCAATGTCGATGGGCATTTGGCTAGTTCCATGCCTACAGGTGCCCAGTACAAATCCTCCTGGCCCCTGGGTGAGCTGCACTAATCTATGCCAACAGGTTTAGTAGGGATGCCATCCAAGAATGTGGGAAGCATACCTTGGGTTTCCCTGCGAGGTTTTCCTTGGAAAAAATAAAAAATAAATAAATAAATAAATATATATATATATATATATATATATCCAAAAACATGTCTGTCGGACTGTGGTCTAGCAGCAACTTGAAGCAGTTATTGTGACAATGACTCAAGTTCAAAGCCTGGCAAGCATGCTCCCACCCTGCATGGCCGGATGTGGCTATGGATATTGATGTAGCCTTCAGGAAAATTATTGAGTTTACAAAAAATACAATTCTTCACTCAAGTGCAAGAGGGTGGGATGGGTTATTTCCAAGTTTACTGTTCATAAAAAAAAGGTGAGTTGCCATTAAAAACAAATAGTGCCAAGGACACTCCTAAAAACAAAGAGAAGTTAAGTAGAAGAGAGACAAATCTCAATATAGAGATGAGAAAAAACGTCCTCTAAATAGGACATACAAACCTTAAAAGGCACAGAGCTCGAACTCAACTCAGAGATGTAGGCAAAGGTAAGCTCAGAGATGTAGGCAAAACTAGAATTAAAAAAAGAAAGATAGGTGGAGGAGGGAGAAAGATCATATTTTTCATCCTATATCATCATGCACTATAAAGGGATCAATGCAAAGTCTAATGGTGTCCTCTAGGGAGAACCCAAGGTCAAGGTGACATGGCTGGGTGATCCTAAGAGGAGCTATAGACCGAAAGGAACTCTCTCTCGTAACATTCGAGGGCAAGGAAAAAGAGTTAATGATGGAAGTCTAGTTTCTGAAAAGAACATGGTGGAAGCAGGTCATGCTCTAAGATCTCATAAAAGTGGAATCTTTGTCGACCTGGCAAAAAGATGTTTGTCGTCTCATAGATTTGCCACCAACAAGATCCAAGGTTCGTGGTCTGCTTAATGCTTATCACCTCCGGTGCTGGACGTAGATCTCCAAATATATTTTGGTCCAAATCACTCTCACAACTTCAGAAATGTAAATTGATATGTGAAACTTAGATTCGAGTGATTTAGGATTGTGAAAGTGCTACTTTATAAGCAAAAGTTTGGGTTTTAGAGCATCACTCTTTGCCTTTCTTAATTTTTATGTTTATATTTTTTTGATGTGTTTTTAACCCAACAAAAATTTGGAGAATCCACCAACGTGACATCTCGGGCAAGCCAAAAACATAGCTCGAGTAGATCCTCCAACACTCGCAAATCGGAAATATATCCCAAGCAGGTCCAAACCTTGGATCCTCCGAAGGTGGATTTGGTAACATAGATATTTTTGTGTGGTAATATCGTGAAAGTACCAAGTCACCCATAGTTAGCTCCTTCCACACACCAACGCTCGTCCCTTCAATATGCAAGGGAATCTTAGGTAATGAAGGTGGTGAGGTGTCCTTTAACACACCATGATGTCCTATCTGTTATTTTATAAATAGCACATTATTTGAAACTTTGAAAGAAAGCATTATGAATAAATGAGCAAGAGCACCACTCAATGCTTGTTGTACCTATACCTAAAAGAACGAAATTCCAATTTCCTCTTGCTGAAATTACCCTTGCTCAAGCTGCCCAAAAGACTAAAAGTATTCTTGCTGGAATTATCCTTGTTCAAACGGTGTGAGGAAAAAATGAAAGGGGAATCCTCTTTATAAAAAATTTGTTGTTAGAGGCTTATCGACATGTCATTAATGCTTAATTAACCTCAAATAGGGTTTAGATTTACCAAGGTGGGTCCCTGCAGTTAAGTCTAGTCAAAATCACCCAAATCAGATTGTGAAACACACAGTACGGATTGTGAAACAACCTTGAAATGTAAGCTGACAATTCTGTACGTGTTTCAAATTCATGAAATGGATATCAATATGTACAAAACGTGTTTCCGTGTTTCAAGGAATTTCCAAGCATGGTATAGACCCTCATGCCATGTTTCCTGCAACTTAAGAACAAAGATAAAGGACCAACTTTTCTTTACAATTTGTCTTCTTCACCTTACAACTATGCATTAGTTAGTAGGATCACTGATTCCTAATTCAAAGTTGCCAGTTCGGTGTAGTGAGGCCACTATCCTTAGGTGGTTTACCATTAGGCTATTGATCTGCATCCTTGTTGCTAGGCCAAAAGTAGGCAATACTATTTTTGTTGCATGCTATCCTACCTCATTGACTACACTAAGATGTCTTTCCATTATTTCCTGTCCTATACTTGAGTTCTGTTCTAATGAAAAAATTTCATACCTATAATTTATACGGAGCCCATTGGAATATGTATGAATGTAGGAAAATGGGCATCAATGCATCAAGAACACAACAAAGAGCTATGACTCTCTAGAATATGATTTTACTATGTGGTACACGAAGAAATGGTGCTATTGTGAAGTCTGGAATGTGTAGGCACCCAATTCAATTGCTTGGACGGCAAGTTGGTCAGCTTTTGCAAAATTTGCACTTCGGTCTGTCATGGGAGAATATCGATACATGTCCAGTGCAAAACTGTAATTCTCCATGGGACTCTAGAATTTTCCCTAATTTAAGTGGTTTTGAATACCAAATTCACTGCATCATGAGGGAGAAGCTATGGCTAAGCATTGTTTGTTCCCTAGGCATACAATCCACAAGGATTTTAAGACCTACGAAGGCATACTGAAAATCCAGAGTAAGTGCAATGAGTGTGTCCAATAGCTTTAGGCAATCTGAAGATCCAATTTAACCAATGGGCAAGGATTTGAGCCAAAATAGTTAACCTGATCTTGCAAGACACTTAAATTTGGTAGATCTACCATCAAGCAGACATATGACTTAGCAAGATAAAAGAGGTAATGCACCCTATGTAACATCATCATCGAATGAAAGTCTGCAAAAATCTAGGTGCATACACTAGAATGTCTACTCCTATTTACATATGCTAAGAGTAGACAAGAATATCTTCTCATATACTCCACATGTCAAACTAATGATGGGCATTAAGGACACTTCAAGTACCTAAAATATCTCGTAGTGAACATCTAGGACTTTAGATAATGCACATCTAAAACTCATGGTTTTCATCAATATAAGGGGTGGCATATTCCTCTTTATTATACTCTCCTCTGTGTCAAATATGCTTTTACCTAAGCTACCATGAAGCGACTTATGTCATATTTGTAAGTAGGATCCGTAGATAACCACAACAAAAATTACAATGCTTCCTTTTATGCATTCTTTATCATTTAATTATTTTAATCTATGACAAACTTGAGGAAAGGCATAAGATAGTGTCTGACTTTCTCAAATGGCAATTTGAGGGGCCATAGGATGCATGGGATCTAGCATCAAGACCTATTTGGACATTTCATTCTTCAAGAGGTCAGCTTGGCCTCTCGATTATGTTTGTTGGTAAAATATTGGCCAGAAAAATGCTTTTATATTGTAGGAAATTGTGGAATCACGAGCACCAACAATAGCATACTTGACGTGATCTTAACTGAGCTCAAAAGTTAAATAAAGCAGATAAACCTGCTTATAAGTACATTTGTAGAACAATTCCTGAAAATTGTTTTTTTTAAATTCAACTCCATGGGTAAGGACCTACCTGAAGAGATTGGAAATGTAGTGAGAAACCCTTTTACAACTATGTAATGACTGACTTTTATGACCTTGTAAGACACACCTATGAACTTGTGCTGCACTTGAACAAAAGGTGCAGGATCAGGAATCCTGAAGCACACTCACTAAGGAGGTGTCAAGGCTAGGCTTCAAAAAGTTAGTGTTAAAAATGTTGCTTTGTGGTAGATGAAACAATTGAGCATGTCTTCGGGAGATGTGCATCTATCAACACTTTTTGGGCCTGGTTTCAGGATGAATTCAACTATTTCTTCAATGCCCTGCTTTCTTGGAAAGGCCCTCTCCTTGGGGGCACTTGAATGACTAGGGACAGCTGTAAATTTTTACCGTGCACAGTTCAGTTATCCACTATTAGAATTCTGTGGAAATCCAGGTGTAAAGCTACTTTTCAGGAGGAACCATCCCCCATTATTTTAGGGGAGTTGAGGCTTTTTAAGCAGGAATTGGATTTGCTTATAAAAGTCAAATTCAGGTTTTTTCCATAAAGATGCAGTCCCTACCTATTGGGGTGCAAGCTCAAATGTTACCATTTCTGGCATTTTCAGGAAGTGAATTTCCTTGTAATCCTGTTGTTAGATTGATGTAACTCTTTGTTCCATGAAGTAAATACAATGCATCTCTCAAAAAAAGTATAAAATAGTATATTTTGAACTAGTTTAGCACTGAAATAAACCATAAAATGATGAAAAGCAAACAAATGAAACTAAATCCATACCACACATGATCAACACTTATCTATTGGATCTGTATATGCAAGGTCAAAATATCAATTGCAGAATGCAAAAGGCATCTCTGCTTCAAACCCCAGTTTAAAGTGACAATAATTTTATAAAAAATAAAAACAAAAAAAAATCTCATCTTCTAAATGAGAGCTAAATGTAATCCAAGCTAGCTGGTCTGATTATGTGTAACCGGGAACAAGTGTCCACTAGCCTTGCGCTCCTCCTTGCCTCATGCGCACCCTCCACAAGCAAAATGCGCCCTTCAATGCTCAAGTGCGCCCCTCCTCTTTGCTTGTGCACCTAAGTGAACTAGATGCGCCCTCACTTCTATGAGTGCGCCCTCCTACTAGTCCACCCTCCACGGATGTAGAACCTCAAGCTTAGGCTTCCTTGCTTCCCACAAGTGTGCCTCCTCAAGCTTGCTTGCTCTCCTTCAATGGTGCGCCCACTTTGTCGTCTACAAACCCTTATTCCTCTCTTCCTCTTCACTCAACTCTTTCAAGTGAACAATGAATCTCATCCTTACCCTTTTCTCTCTTTTAGCCCCTCTTTGGCAAAACCTAAAAGACCAATGGCCTAGATTCAATATAGCCATGTCTAATCAATGGGTGAGATTTAATCTCAAAAATCTCACTTAGAAAACCCATTTTCTCAAGTTTCCTTAGTTTGCTTTATGTCTATTAATTCACCCACAAAGTGAATTAATTGTCACTTTATGACTTAAGTGACACATTTCACTTTCGACTTAAATCTCCCTAGTCAAAGTGAAATTAGAACATAAAGTAAAGTATTAAGGGTAATAGTCTCCCCCTTTGTGTTTAGAGACTCACAAACACAAGTGGACCACTTTCCAAGGTACCCAAATCTCAACAATAGCCACAAGTTTAATCAAGGCTCCAAAGATAAATTTAAATCTCAATATCAGAGGTTGCCTTGCATTTTAAGAGAATTAAGCAGCCANTATATTTTGAACTAGTTTAGCACTGAAATAAACCATAAAATGATGAAAAGCAAACAAATGAAACTAAATCCATACCACACATGATCAACACTTATCTATTGGATCTGTATATGCATTGTCAAAATATCAATTGCAGAATGCAAAAGGCATCTCTGCTTCAAACCCCAGTTTAAAGTGACAATAATTTTATAAAAAATAAAAATAAAAAAAATCTCATCTTCTAAATGAGAGCTAAATGTAATCCAAGCTAGCTGGTCTGATTATGTGTAACCGGGAACAAGTGTCCACTAGCCTTGCCCACTAGCCTTGCGCTCCTCCTTGCCTCATGTGCACCCTCCACAAGCAAAATGCACCCTTCAATGCTCAAGTGCGCCCCTCCTATTTGCTTGTGCGCCCAAGTGAACTAGATGCGCCCTCACTTCTATGAGTGCGCCCTCCTACTAGTCCACCCTCCACGGATGTAGAACCTCAAGCTTAAGCTTCCTTGCTTCCCACAAGTGTGCCTCCTCAAGCTTGCTTGCTCTCCTTCAATGGTGCGCCCACTTTGTCGTCTACAAACCCTTCTTCCTCTGTTCCTCTTCACTCAACTCTTTCAAGTGAACAATGAATTTCATCCTTACCCTTTTCTCTCTTTTAGCCCCTCTTTGGCCAAACCTAAAAGACCAATGGCCTAGATTCAATCTAGCCATGTCTGATCAATGAGTGAGATTTAATCTCAAAAATCTCACTTAGAAAACCCATTTTCTCAAGTTTCCTTAGTTTGCTTTATGTCTATTAATTCACCCACAAAGTGAATTAATTGTCACTTTATGACTTAAGTGACACATTTCACTTTCGACTTAAATCTCCCTAGTCAAAGTGAAATTAGAACATAAAGTAAAGTATTAAGGGTAATAGTCTCCCCCTTTGTGTTTAGAGACTCACAAACACAAGTGGACCACTTTCCAAGGTACCCAAATCTCAACAATAGCCACAAGTTTAATCAAGGCTCCAAAGATAAATTTAAATCTCAATATCAGAGGTTGCCTTGCATTTTAAGAGAATTAAGCAGCCAAATAGGAAAGAGATATCAAAAATTTTGCAATCTAAATCATAAAATCAGTACATAATATGTGATTTACCTTTAAATCATTTTGCAATGCGTGACCTACAAGAATCCTCCCTTTGATCAGTTCTGATACATCTTTTTGAACACTCCACAAGTCTTTTGCTGCAGAAAAATATGATTGAGCTTCATAAGTGTAGAAGTAACTGGTAATACTTTCCTAAAGCACAAAAAGCAAGCATCAAAGACATTTTGAGTTAACTTCAGTACAAATTAAACTTGATGGGAAATTCAGTATTAACTTTTAAATCTCAATCAATTTCAGTATACCTTAAATTGTGAGCAAGCTTCAAATAAGTATTAGTCTGCGATAAACTTCAGAGGAAGAACATGATACCAGACTAATATATTGGAGCATTTAATGGTCTAATCTAAGATATAAAAAATAGAGAAATTCCATCAAAAAAAATTATGAATGGGAAGAAAATAAATCAGCCAACCTTTCTTTAGGTGATGGGCTCGAACTCCACTAATATTTGATCTAAAGTCGGAAACGGCCTCTAGTGGACGAACATACTCATCATATATGGCATTTCCCCACGCATTGACCTGAGACATATACATTTCAAATAAATATCTCAAAATTCTGAAAAGTAACAATGAATGGAGAAGATGAAATGTAAACTGAGAAAGGATCTTATGAAGTTGCAGATTCTGTTATTCATCATGTGATAATTTAAAGAGATACAATATTCTCTGGACATTTGAAAATTGATATTGTCTTCAACATATCAAATTTTGCATGTGCAAAGAGACAATTTCTCCAAGGATGAGTCTATCTTCTCCAGTTTTTAGATTATCTCATCCAGCTGTTTTCTATTTAAACTTGAAAATACATGTCATGATAATAAAAAGCCACATACAAAATGACCAATTGTCAAGCACAAAAGAAAATGTCCATCCTTGGAGTAGTTACCACGCCTAGCATGTCCCATATGAGCAATGGCCAACTACCTCCTCCTCCAACATTAAAAGGAATGCATCAAAAGTAGGCTTAATAGTGGCAATATGTTTTAAAGCCCAATAAGTTAGTCAAATAGAAATCCAAGTTGAATAGCTAATGCCTTCAATGTCAGAAACAGTCATCCACTAAAAGAATTTCCAAAATTAAATGTTTGCTCCATACTGGTTGCAATGATCAACTTCTTTCTTGACATCTACTGCTAATTGGTAAAACTATAAAAGGCTCTGAATTGATAGATGTATACATCCTGTGAAAAGCAAGATGTACTTGGTCAGCAATCTTGTTCCTGCTTAGAGAAAAAATCCATGGAGATGATGCCTAGATGCCTCAGTCAGATATGCTTCACTATTTGCATATATTTTAGCACTTAACTTGGAGATGCTTAGGCAGTCTCTTTCTTGGATTTCATGCATGCCATATTTGGCAGTCCCATTGACTGCCTTTTCATCATTTATCAACATTAATATTATCTCATTTTTCTTTCTTTCTTTCTTCCTATGTAGTTTCCCTTTGGCTCCATGTTTATTGTCAGTGTACTCGATCAGATCTTCAGCCACCAATATGGGATTCCTGTGAGTAATATTTCAGACTGAAACAATAAAAAGTGGTCTGCTTCCAGCAGCCAACGATCTAGTTTTAACGATAAACTCCATACCATTATGTTAGCCCTTGGCCCTGTGACTTTCTGCAGGTATCTAAATAAGAGATTCTATATTGTTCAAAGAATGAACTGGAGGATTGTAACATTTCATGTAATTGATCCATTCTAGCTAGATCAATTTCAACGTTCATGGTTTTCTTAGAGACCATCAAAGATTGCTTATCCTTAATAGCATTTACTCTCTCATCACTTGGTCCTCCAAGCATGTTTGTAGAAGTTCATCCACAGAGAAACTAACTGATTTCTAATTGGAATAAACAACAGAATGAATTTATGTGCTCACTTATTCAAATGAAAAGGGAAATGTTTGTCAGTATCACCTTCTAAATAAAGGGAAGGATGTGGTTGTGTTATCACAGCATTTGTACTAGTGCAAAGCCCCCACAAGATACCTATCTTGTGTAACAATTGGAAGTTTCTACCACTGTCACCTAAGTAGATACTTCCCTCGTTTTCATGATGGAAGGAGGTCCAACACAAGGGCGGCTTCCCTAGTGACCTCAAGGGATCAAGTAGCAAGATTAGCCAGGCCTACAGACCCCTATCTTGGTCACTTAGATGTTAGGTCTAGGTCTGGGAAAGGTAAAGAGGAAAACGAGGTAATTGGTTCACCTGTACGAGACAAGAAACAATCCAAAGCATATAATAGACAATTACCAAGTTATCTAGCTCATCAATCACCTTTAGACACTAGATAATCAATAAAACCAATTGTTGTTGCAAATTTACAGTATTAAACCAATGTATAGCAGCAATTAATGTTTTGTAACAGCACTAGGTAAAAGAAGCCAGAAGATTTAGCAATTGTGCATGCGAATTAATCCTTCAACAAGTGCAACAGCATCCAATTGCTAGAAAATGATTATGAATGTCTTTAGCTACAATATTAAGTCGGTATGCAACAATCAATTCAAGCCCGAATGGTTGTAGCAAACATTTATTACAGCAGCAATTTAGTTCACTTGTTTGCTAAGGTGAGAGTTAGTCAAGTTAGTCAAATTGCTTGGAGAGAGAGAGAGAGTACTAATTCTAAGAGTGTTTTCACCACCAAGAGAGTTCTAGACTAGTGTCATTGACTTTCTAGGGCTATGGAGTCAAGCATGCAACACTTTGAAGAATGACTTAGATGGTCAAGAAGAATGAGTGTTCAACTCTGTTACCAACATCGCAATAATATCGCCAACATTGCGATATTATCGCCGTTTTGAGGGTTGGCGATATTATCGGCTGAAAATATCGCGATATTTTCCTTTGGCGATAATATCGCGATATTTTCGAAAATAGCGCGATAATATCGCATTTCATGGAAAATGTCACAGACAGTCATGGATTAAAAGCCAATTTTGGGTTTTAAAGTGTCATTTTGCAAACAAAGTGTGGGGTTTGGAGAGCAAAGGAGGAAGAGGTGAGCAAGAGCCGAAAACGTAGTTAA
>JZKD02S0521872.1:274517-294286 GCA_000966675.3 Picea glauca | reverse complement strand
ATACACTCTTGAAGGGTAAGCAAGTTCCCAATTTTCACCTCCAGGATGCCCTGCTTTGTCACTTGGGACACCTTTGTGTTCCTTCAAGTGAGCGTGACAAGATGATTTAGGATGCACACTACAGTGGATTCGCTGGGCATTTTGGGGTCGAGAAAAACATGGAAGTACTGCAAAATTATTTCTATTGGCCGAACCTTCGACAAGATGTCGGGAAGTACATCAAGTCCTGGAATTCTTGCGCCATTGCCAAAGCGACCATCAAGAATCAAGGCCTCTATACTCCGCTTCCTACCCCCAGTCGACCTTGGGAATCCATCTCTATGGATTACATGTCGGGCCTTCCTTCTACTAAGCATGGCAATGACTGTGATTTTGTGGTCATCGACCGATTCTCGAAGATTTCCATTATGATGGCCTGTAAGAAGAATATCACAGCAAAATCCACTACTAAACTCTTCTTTGAACGAGTGTGGGTACACTTTGGGATCCCACAATATATCATCTTAGATCAGAACAGTATATTCCTCAGTACATTTTGGTCCAACCTCTGGTCGATGTTGGACACCAAGCTCACCAAGTCCACAGCTTTCCATCTGCAAACTGATGGCCAGACAGAGGTCGTCAATTGGATGATCGTAGACATTATGTGCATGTACAATTCAAAGAATCCATGCACATGGGATGAGAGCCTCCCCTATGTACAACACAGCAACAACCGGGCTCTCTATAGATCAAATTTCCACAACCCCTTTCAAGTGGCCTTGGGATTTTAGCCACTATGTCCCATTGACATAGCCATGCCATTTGTGGCTACTTAGGAATATTCAGCTCATGTCCAGTCTGAGGCAGATAAGGAAAACAACTTCCTTGAGCACATTCAACACATTCGCCAACAGGTTCATGACATCTTGGACAGAGCCAATGCTAAGTACAAGAAATGACATGATCAACATTGGTTGCCACACAACTTCCAAGAGGGCAACAAAGTGTGGCTGCATTTTCAAAAGGAGTGCCTCGCTGGACCCCACCGCAAGCTTCGTCCACCTCGATATGGGCCATACACCCTCACCAAGGCTGTAGGGGAAAGTTACTTTAAGCTCATCATTCCACCATTCCTTGGTCTGCACCCAGTGTTCAATGTGGACCGCCTTTGGCCCTACTTTCCACCTCTACTAGACACATCTGACATGGAAGAACAACTCACATGAACAGAGTTAAATCTAGACTGCATGGAACAAGCCAAAACTGATCAGATCATGGATACACATATCAAGCTAACCTGAAAACAAAGGATACCGCTATATCAAGTTGTCAAAGTAGGCCAACTCCTTCACCAAGGCAAATGGCTCACCAGGGACCAAGTTCAGCAAAAGCTTCCTCATCTCATGGAGGAACTCAACGTAATGGGGACCATTGCATCCTAAGGGGGGAGGAATGATCCAGGTGGATATTGGTGGCCACCCACCTATTCCACTTGGACCCCCACCATTGCTTCTTTCAGTTTTTTAGTTTTCACACAGTTTACTGTTTTTAGCAGTTTTTTTGGGTCCTGAACTTCTGGGGCCATTTTGAGGCCCTAAACGATGTTTTTTTGGGTATGTTGCTCTCACAAAATAGCATCTAACGACACTATTTTGTCTTGAGCGTTGCAGGCCTCTGATAGATCTTTCCAACGAGCTATCATATGCCTAAAAACGGAGATCGCATCAAAAGTTACGACCCCGAGAAGTTGATGCACCAACTTACCCAAACGAGGCCCACATGACTTTTGGCGCTTCATCTCCGAGGGTTACATTTTTGGATGTCTAGGACTTTTGGCATTCCCGTTTATTGTAAAAAGGGCCTTCAGAGCCTCATTGTAATCATCTTCTCACGGATGCGAGTAGCGGCCACATCTCTTCTCAGAGATAAGCTACCAGTGCCCTAGCTAGTTTATTTCCATTATGTCTGTAAGTATATTTCAGTCATTTGTTAATAATGAAATGAAGTCTTATTTCCACTGCATCTCTGTGTTTATGTGTATTTCTGTATTTAATTGTGTTCCTACAAAAATACGGATCAATATGTGTGTGTGTGTGTGTGTGGTTTCCAACCTAAAATGGCTATTGACTCTTCATTTCTCACGAATGAACAAGTTTCCACATCCATGCTCTCATTCACTATTTGAACTCAATTGTCCTCCTGAAATGGTCCATGGACTCTTCACTTCTAACAAATGAGAAAGTTTCCACATTTGTGGCCTCCTTCACTATTCAAACTCAATTTTCCTGGCTTCCTTCACTATTCGAACTCAATTTTCCTCCTTTACATGGATTATAAAAAATAGGATAATTTAACTCACAGTTCACAAAACTGCAAACCTCCATGCGTAATCCGTTTTCTTGACAACTCTTCTCGACACACGAATGATAGTGACCGAATTCAACCTCATTTTCCTCCTTTTCTTCGATGTGATTAGGACTTCTCATGGATCCACCTCCATAAACCTCTTCTCTGAATAGAGTTTGGATTCTACTCACATGGACCGACTCCGCAAATTGCTCCCTTGGCAGCTCTGACTCTTAAACTCAAATCGAATGACAGATAGAGTCTTAGTGACTAGGATTTATAATCTTGCGTTCCTCCTCTTCCTTTGACCAGTTCTCTATGGAACAAATAAACTCAATTTTTTCTCATACTAGTCTCTCCTTCAACTTTTCTCTAATACCACTTGTTGGGATTTAGAGCATGAAACAATAATTAAATGAAAGAAATATGACAATATAGAAAAAACAATCATTCAAATAACACACAATATTTAGGTGGTAAAAACTCACATTGTGTGAAGGATACATCCAGGGGCAAGGTATATGTATCTTTATTATTCAAGAAAGGCTTATAATCAAGCTTAACCCTATCCCCAATACATCTCTTGAGCTTCATAGATTTGTATTTATCTGGGAACAATTTACATAATTACTAGAACTACCACCAGTTATATAAACTTCCGTCGGTATGGTAAACCAACACCACTAAATATTTATATAGGTGAATTTTAGTATTTACAATTTCTTTTAATTTGTTACCACAATTTAACAATTTAATGATGATAGATTATAAATAATTTTCTTCTTACAAATACTTAGACCCTGAATTTGATTTTAGTTATAATTGAAACACTTGTGTGGAGAAAGTGTAATAAGAGACATGAAGGTCCTCTTCTCTATGCAAAATAAATAAAACTTCCATTGTGGAGTTTGAAAATTGAGGAAACGACTCCTCATACCATAGAACAAATAGTAATTTTGTTTGTTTTTCTATTTTATAGTTTGAGTATTTTCAAAATATTTTGGAAAAAAGTTGAAAAACAATTTTTATTAGAGAAACTAGAATTTCAAATACAAACCAATTATACTAAAATAAACATATATATTACCATTAAAAGGGAAAAAATATGAATTTATAACAAATATAACCAAAATCAAATATATGGACATGAACAGATTATGAGATCTATAATACCCTTATTGAATGAATATTAAGTTTTGTATATTACCATTAAAAGCAAATAAATATATCAATTTCTAATAAATATAACCAAAATAAAATATATGGACATAAGCAGATTACCAGATCTATAATACTCTTATTGAATGAATATTAAGTTTTCAGAGATAAACTTAATGACCAATGGTGAACACATTGCATCAGCTTCGAAACCCTTTCAAACGACTCTCACGTACTCACTTAAGCCTCTAGGTTCTAACGTGGAAGTCCCTTTCACTGTTCGAATTTAGATATTTAATTTATTTCGAAAGGAACTCAACGCAAAGACGCTAACGCTCGATATTTGAGTAAGTCATCAAACATAAACCCTTTGTTAATCGTTACAAGTAAAATTGTCCTACAAAATTGTGTTTAATGTATTCTATATATTTTTCTCCTATCAAAAACAAATAATAAAAAAATATCAATAACCATTGAAATTAGTAAAAACAATATTTATTTTATATAGCTATTTTATAATTATTTAATATGAAAATTGTTTATATTGATATGTATCTTTTTAATAATTATAAGAAAATATATATTAATATTTAAAATTTTAATAACAATGTTTTTATTTCATGTTCATCATTAATTGATAAAATAATGTCACTTCATATAATTGTTTAATATGAAAAATCTTTATGTCAATTGGGTGTAGTTTGGATGGTTGTGAGGAATGGTGTTATCCTTCTCATCCGGGTCCAATTCCCTTAAAGACATGAATAAATCTCATAATGAGTACGTTGTAATGGCTTTGAGCCTATATGTATTGGAAAGTTGCTTTTGATTCAAAATTGAATAGCAGTGCAATTGTTATTTCCAAGGGAAAAATATTCCTTCGTTTAAAAAAAAAAAAAACATACTTAACCTCGGATGGGGTGTTAGTTGAGAACAATTGTCAAGATGGAGGGGATGATGCCTTCCATCACAATACCAACCACATGACTGGCGCGTGCACCTCCCATCCTCCCACACCATGAATTTACGCATCCTTCACTATTACCAGTGTTCCTTTAAAACTTTGAGTGTGCTCTGCTCTGCCTCCTCATCCGATCTATGGAATCTTAATTACTGTGGTCACCTTTACGCATGTGCATCCTCCCTCTCCATCATTATTCATACCATGGTGATCCTTGGTGGGTTCTTTGGTTCTTTCTCTTTTCACCAGAGTCATCTCGTAGTTTTCACTCCTCCCTGGTGTTCACTTGTTACGCTAGCCATCTTTGTGTGCCTTCTTACCTTCCTCTTGCTTCAGCCATGCCTCGACTGCAGGGGAAATCCAAGCAAGGCTCGGTATGGTATCAAAACAGGCCGCGCATGGCCATTCAGCCTCAGCCTGCCCTCGCACCTTCGTACAACTCTCTTCCTTCTTTGCCCTCCTCATCTGGTCAATCCTCTCATAGAAGAAGTGGCCTCCCACTTCTTTCCTCACCTTACGCTTGTCGAGTTGAAAATTTCTACCTCCTGGGAAACTCACTGGGATTTTCCCTAGGGCCATTGTCGGACTTGGCCTCTTCCTTGCAACTTTCCTTGGTTGTCCCACCAAATTCACTGAAGAATTCATCTCTTGCGCCACCACTAGTGCACTCACCTCTAGTCTAGTCTCCACGAGAGGACATCTTCATCCACTAGGAGAAAGCTCAGGACAAGCCCCACTCCTTCTGGGATTGCGCCACCTGTGCAAATTTCCAAGACGACCTTGCATTTTTTTAAGATCTTGTGTTCGAGGTTCACAAGGAGGTGGACAACCTATGGTTTTGTCTGGAAATTCTGGACAAGAAGGGGACGCAAATTATGGAACTTCTCTCCTCTCTACATGGCTCTCGACACTCCACAAAACAGGCACCCAGTGCACCAACAACCTCAACGACGGTCTTCATTTCGGCTCTCCAAATGTCAGCAGTGGAAAACGGGGAAACAGGCTCGGCTTCGACTCTCCAGGTGCCTTCATTAGATACTGTGGCATGCAACACATCAACTTCCTGAGCCACGACATGTACACATGTCAGACTACATGGCATGTTTTTAGTTTTGTTTATATTTTGACAATTGTACTTTTGGAAAATTCTCTTTTTGTTTGTCATAAGTCAATTCTAGAAGGTCTATAATCTCGGAAGAATCAGTTTCTCCATGGGACAATTATGTTCCACATGTTTAAAACTGATGTCTGAATCTAGGGTTTTTGTTTAGACTGTTGGCTAAATTGGTTTCCTTCCGAGGTAATTTAGTAATTACAGTCCTCGAAAAAACTTAGTGATACTATAATTTTTTGCTCTGAAAAATTATATATATATATATATATATATATATATATATTATTTATATTATAATATATTCTATTAGTATAATAATAAAAAAATGTTTAAGACATCATCAATAATATAATTATCTAATATGAAAATATTTATATTACAATATATGTTATAAATAAAAATAATAATCATCATTATTATTAATTACATAAAATCTCACCTCATTTCATTATGAAAAATCTTCATATTAATATAATAATTTATATTTATATTTGTTTTTATATACTTTCATATTAACATAATAATTTAAATTTATATTAATATAAAATTAAAAGAAAATTTAAAGTACACATTGTCATGTTCCTACAATATGTCTTGTGATTGTGCACCTCTTGAGGGCATCCAGCCCCATGAAGTTTCTCACTTGGCTACTTTGAAACACCACAAATACTTCGTTCGGACTACACATCTTCACTTAGAGCATACTCATACTCCATTCTAGGCTATCGATGAGTAACAATCCTACCATAATGCAACTCTTGTATCCTTCGACATTTGTTAACCGATTTAACACTTAGTGATATTTAAGCATACATCCATGACAAACCTAGATAATTGTGCAACAAATGAAAAACAAACACAGATATAGTGTGGGTAGCACAAATCATGCCTAAAACCCGGGTAAGTCTTTGTTATTGAAAAATAGTTACAACATGAGCACTATCGGCTCGGTTTACAATAGGGGGGAATCAAATGACTCAAATCACCTCACCAAGACACGCATACATTGGTCATCACCAAGACTCTTTGTCACAACTATCTCCGCAACCACCTATGGGGCACATCAGGCGTGCCCCCAATCACAGACTTGTTTTTTTTTTCATTTTCGTAGACTCTATCTCTTCATTTCCACAGACGTTGTCACTTCATTTCCATAGACTTTGTCTCTTCATTTTTCCAGATTTCTATAATTTCATTTTTCCCTCACACATGCCTCTAATAGACCTATGTTTCTAGACTTAGCCAAAATCATCCCAAGAGAAGCTCACCCATACTTTTCCAAAGAATCCACCTCAAGGAAACACAATTCCTCCAAAGTGGAGTGACTTGGCTCCTTGACGGAGGTCACCCTCTTTACCTACCTCGGAATCAAAGAGCTCTCTTGCCCTCCTTTTCTTTCCAAAATTTTCCTTCCTTGGTTGTGTGCCCTTGTTATCTTATAGGATCTCGAGAGGTCACCATCATGAACCATTTCATCCTTTAGGGGTGTCACGCACCTTCATGAACCCATGTCAAAACAAATCGTTGTGTCCCTTTGTGGACCTGATCACACAAAATAATCATCGCACCCCTTCATGGAACAAGTCTCCCAAATGAACCCATGAACTTGTCAATCGTCATTCCCCTTGGGACGGATGTGCCCAACCTTGGTGCACCCCTCATGTCAGTGCACCCTAATCTCTTAGTCAATTCACACATGGGAAAGCCCCTTGGTGTGTTTGCATGCCCAAAGAATCCACATGCCCAACATGGGTGTCAGAGCAATCTAATGTTCCATCTCCTTGAGGACTTGAGAAAAGGTCTTCATGCCCATATAGTCTAAGAAATTACATCCTCCCCCACCTCAAGTCATTGTTGTTGTTAAAAACATCCACCAAATCTACAATCTCCAAGTCTCCACCTGAACTCATACCTCCTCTGCAACCAAGTCCACTAGAAACCCCAAGTTTCATGCCAACCGAAAACCCCAAATTTTTCCAAAGTGGAAAAATCAATTTCTCCTATGAAGTGGAAACCCCAAGTTTCCACTAACCAAAATGTACTTTGCACCCAACTCTAGATGATATTTTTCCTAATTCAATTTGGTCACTTCACCAAACTCTCAGGATGAAAGCCACCCAAATATATTGCACTTTCTCATTGCGATGTTGTTTCCTTGATGTTGTTCAACTTCTTTGTTGTTATTGATGGTTGCTACAAGTGACTACTACACACTTCACTTTAAAATATTTCCTAAGTGTTGAACTCTTGTGATCTTATTGTTGCACCCATACTTCAACATATTTTTCCATGTCTCTGCACATTGAATTCCCCCATGCCTTGGACTCATTGTTGGCACACTAACTTATACTAAGAAGGGGAGTGAATCAGTATAAGATCATTTTTTCTTTTCTTAAAATATTTAACAATGTGTTACTTTACCAACTATAGTATTTAATGATAAATGTACGCCACACAATCCATAGTATATAGAGATTTAATGTGCAAACCCAAATGGGAGAAAACCACAAAACAATTATTTTATAAAATCATGTAGGAACCAACATATTGTTACAATTTTTTCAGGAATCAACTTGCAGAAAACGTCAATCCCCTTAACTGAGCACCAAATCAACATTTCTTGTAGAAACCAACCTACTGCTGCAATATTGACAATCCAAAACCTACATGAGACACCAATCCTATTATCTGAGCACCAACTCAGCACTACATGTATGCACCAAGCTACTAGTGAAATATTTGCATGCACCAACCTATAGGAGACACCAATCCCCTTAGTTTAGAAACAACTCAAGACTTGTAGGAACCAATCTACCACTGCAATATTTGTAGGCACCAACCTGTAGGAGAAACCAATGTCCTCAAACTATCATCAATACCAAAACACCTGATTACTCCAACCCCTCACCTGTACAAATCAATTGATTTGTCTTTTTCATCACCAGTTCACAATTTGCATAGTCTCAGAAGTTCATTTTTTCATTGCGCCTCCCTACCACCCTTATACATTCACATCTTCCTTTCATTCTCTGTAACCCTCGAACCTTGAAGCCTTAGAGATTTCATTCACTTATCCTCTTTTCACTCTTCCTTTTCAGTTCTGCAAACTCATAACTTCTCATTCTCTTCCATTACACCACACTCTTTTATTCCACAAACCTTAGAGTCGCATCTCTCTTACTCTTGCATACACATCCTTTCACACACACTCAAAATGGTTTCTAGCATCGTTACTTATAGAGCCCATACACTCAATGATTTATCCACATACAAAAAAATGAGCTCATGGGGTCAACTCAACTCTCATTGAATCTTCTTCAAAACCAGGATGCAAAGATCCTTCGAAACACCTTCGTGAAAATTGGTCCCAATCTCCTTCCATTGTGCACTTTATCTATTCGTAGGCCCTTATTGCTCAACACCTTTCAGATCTAGTTACTTGAATTGGTCTTGGCATTTGATCTATTCTCTACCCATCAAAACATACTAAACAACCTCAACAATCAGGCATCGTCTGATCCGTCTTGGATTCAATCTTAATAGTTGATCTAGTTCTCACATTGCAAAAACATTCAGATCTCGACCATCAATTGATCAGATCTTGGATTGATCTCAACCGTTGATCCAGTTCCCGTAGACATCAAAACCATCAGGCCTATCCCTCCATTGTGATGTTTCCCCCCCTGGTGATCAAGATGGATTTCGGTGCCCTCCCACCTATTGTGACTGGTTTATTTTGGTACTTTTCCAATTTGGCAATTTTTTCCTAGTTTTTAGGTCCCTAACTTTCAGAGCTATTTTAAGGCCCTAAACAATGTTTTTAGGGCTCTCCACAGTAACACCTTCAAAAATGGTAGAGTTTGGCAACAACATGTGTATTACACGGATAGACCTTTCCAGCGGGATATCATGCGCCTAAAATGGAGATCGTATGCAAAAGTTATGATCCCAAGAAGTTGATGTACTAGTTTACCCCAACTAGGCCCACGTGACTTTTGGTACTTCATCTCCTAGGGTTAGGTTTTTGGATGTCTAGGTTTTTGGAATTCACACTTATTATAAAAAGGCCTTTAGATCCTCATTGTAAACATCTTCTTGTGAATGAGCACATATGTCACATATATTCTCAGAGATAAGTTGTCACCATTCCAACAAGCTTGTTTTTCATCGCATTTTACAGTTTCAGCCTGTTTCCTTAATGAATAGAAAACCATATTTATTGAATCTTTGTTATTATTTGTTAATCATACTTTAATAATATGTATTCAATTTATTCTTCTCATAAAATATAGATCAATGGTATCAGAGTGGTCTACTCCTTATCATATTCATGCACGTCCCCAACGAGGTGAGGGTACAAATAATTGGGTCTTGAGCTTGTTTCTATTGAGGAAAAAGGATCTCGCATGTCCAAGTGACCTCTCATGGCAAGAGAAAATAAATATCACGGGTCAAGAGATCCTTTCAAAATGTCGCTTGAGGAATCCCTCATGCAATAGAGGAACGAGATGGTGGATAGTTCCACACAAATCCTTCAAATCCTACCAATAGTGGAGGCATATTCCTCAAGTGGAGGCGCCACCCCCTTCAAGGTACAAATCAACTTCGATATTCCTATATTTGAAGGTCAGGTAGACATAGATGTTGTAGAAAAGTAATTGAATCTACTAGAAGGGTACTTTTTTGTCCATAACTTTTTGAATAAAGAAAATATTACTTTTACGCTCCTCAAAGTCGTTCCCCATGTCAAAAATTGGTGGGAAAAATTTTGTGAGAAAAAGGACACAGAGGAACCCTTAATATTTAAAGTCATGACCACCTGAGATTCCTTTAGGGATACTATTAAGGAATAATCCTACTTTCTCAGAAGCTATGATGACTTGTATACCAAATGGACCACACTGCAGGAAGAAACAGACTAACCAGTGCCACAGTTCACAAATATCTTCCATACCTTGCGCACCAAGATGGGTATCAAAGATTCAAAGTGACATTTAGTGCTCAAGTATCATGGTTCTCTACATATATACATCCAAACCGAAATGGATTTTATGGACATCTCAACCTTCGGTGTGGCCTATCGATATGTTGTCAAAATCGAGCAGAAGCTCAAACAAAAGACGAGGGAATTTGGGCTTGGGAAACCCTCATAAAAAAATCCAGGAAAGGGTGGCCCAAACCCATAGAAAAAAGGACAGAGAAATGATGGACATTATCAGGAAAACTAGTCCAAGCTGCAAGAAAATAAGAACACTAGAAAGACGAAGAAATATACCAGGAAGTGGTGAAACCTCCATAAGATCCCTTGGCATAACATTGTTGATTTCCCCTTAAAGAATTCATTGGTGGCTGAAGTGAAAGCATCTAAATCAGATGCAGGTTATGACTCTAAGTAAGAACCAAAAAGGGGGAGATGAATCATTGACGCAGAACCCAGTGCCACCGTTGCTACCACAAAGATTCATCCTAGTGAACCAAATGAGACAAAAGAAGGCAAGTGCCTTTTCCATTCATGGATGTGGGTAAAAGGCACCTCATTGCACTTCATCATTGATAGCGGAAACTAGAAGAAATTCATCTTAGAAGAAGTCATCAAAAGGTTGGCCCTGCCGACAAGGCTGCACCCGCAACCCTACACCAGTGGATGGCTCTGCCAAGGAAGCGATCTTCGCATCAACCAACAGTGTCAAGTGTTGTATGACATCAAGCCCTTCAAGGATGAGTTAGTGTGTGATGTTACTCCTCTCGATGTTTGTAATTTTATTTTGGGCCAACCTTATTTATGGAAACGTCATGTTGTATATGAGTCTAGGACTCGTAGTGTTATTATTACTTTGAATAGGAAATTGCACATAATACCCAAGGCACTCCCTCCTAGTTCTATTTCCTTGATCTCTACCAAGAAATATAGGAAGGTCATCTCTCAGACCGAGAAATTTTTCTTCTTTGTGATTCTCTCTCAGAGTGATCAAAATATCACAACCACATCCAAGACCTCTGTGGCCGATCTCTCCATACAACAAAAGAAACTAGATAAGGTCGTGGAATAATACTCATATATATTCTCCTCTCCTACGAGGGTACCTTTTCACTTCTAGGTCAAGTATCCCATTGATCTGACCCCAATCACACTGCTACCCAATGGGACAATCTACTATCGCTCTTTGTTAGAAAATGAGGAAATCAAGAGGTAGATCCAAAAAAAAATCCACAAAGGGCACATATCTCCCAACTCATCGCCTTGTGGGAGCCCAATTGTGCCAGTGTAGAAGAAATACAAGACCTTGTGACTCTGTGTTGATTACAGTGCCCTGAATAAAATCATAGTCCGAAACCGGTACCTGATTCCCCGAATCGACGACCTCCCTTATCATGTAATGGGATCCAAATACTTTAGTAATATTGACTTGAGGTATGTCTACCACCGGGTCCCAATAGAATAGATAGATGTATGGAAGACCGCCTTCAGGTCAAAAGAAGGTATTTTTTAATGGCTGGTCATGCCCTTTGGTTTGACAAATGCTCCAAACAAATTTATGAGGATGATGGATGATATCCTACAATATTTCACTAATAATTTTGTAGTGGTGTATATGGATGACATCCTCATCTACAACAAGACTTGCGTGGAACACTTGCATCATATTCAACAGGTTATGCACACCCTGTGGCAGCACAAACTATATGAAAACTTGGAAAATGCTCCTTCAACATGGACAGGGTCCATTACTTAGGCTACATCATTGATCAACATGGTATGCATGTGAATCCAACCAATATACAAGTCATCTGTGACTATCGAGTCCCAACCACACTCACTAATATTTGGAGCTTCTTGGTTCTCACCAATTTCTATTGTAGGTTCGTGTTGGGATTTTGTCATATCACATGGGCCCTTAGCCAAGTAACCAGGGGTGGTGGTAAGGAAAACAATTTGTGGGGCCTGTCTGAACAATAGCCCTTCGATAAATTGAAGAAACATTTGTGCTCATCCCCTATACTTTCAGTACCATACTTGCAACATCCCTTTGAGATCAGGACTTATGCTTCAGACTATGTTGTGGGTGTCGTTCTGACTCAACACGACCACCCCATGGAAAATCATAGTAAGACACTATCAGATGTTGTTTGTAAGTACCCTACTTACAACAAATAAATGTACTCCATTGTGAAAGCCTATCTCTAGTCTAGACATTACATTCCTAGCAAGGAGACAGTCATCCACGTTGATCACAAGCCACTACATTTCATGCAAACCAAAGGAAAATTGCAGAATGACCGACATCATAAGTGGTCGACATACTTACAACAATTATACCTTAACATAAAGTATGAAATAGGAGGTAACAACCGAGTTGTTGATTGCCTCAACTAACCTCCATTTGTGGCACTCACCACGATGTTAGACCCTTTCAGCCACGAGACCTTTGGATGGCCCCACCTCTATGAGACAGACCCTGACTTCTCCAAAGCCTACCAAATGTTGGGCGCCAACTTAGTGGTCACTAATTTCCATCTTCCAAGAAGAGTTGTTGTGTCATCTAGGCCATCTTTGCATTCCATCAAGCAAGCACGCAAAGATGATTTAGGAATCTCACTACATTCGGGTGGAAGGACACTTTGACGTCAAAAAGACACTAGTAGTGTTGCAGAGACATTTCTACTGGACGAAACATTGACAAGATGTCGGCAAGTATATGAGGTCTTGCACTGCCTGTGCCATATCCAAACCAACCACTAACAAACAGGGTTTGTACACCCATATTCATACTCTTGATAGGTCATGGTAATCCATCTCAATAAACTACATGTCAGGCCTCTCGTCCACCAAGAGGGGAAATGACTATTTTTTTGTGGTTGTTGATCGCTTTTCCAAGATGGTGATGCTAGCCGCTTGCAAGAAGAACATCACAGTAGAGGCCACTGTCAATCTCTTCTTTGAACAAGCATGGGTACATTTTGGGATCCACAAACCATTATCTCAAACTGAGACATTTGGTTCCTCGACACATTCTCGTCGAGCCTCTGGTGACTGCTAGATACCAAGCTCACCAAATCCAATGCCTTCCACCCCCAGACAAATGGCCAAACTGAGTTCGTCAATTGGATGATCATACATATTTTGCGCATGTACAATTCAAATCACCCCCGCATATGGGATGAGAGTCTTCCCTATATCCAACATAGCTACAACCGAGCCCTACATAGTTCAACTAGCCACATCCCCTTTCAGTTTGGGTTAGAATTCCAACCATTGGGCCCCATGGATGTTTCATCCACCTCGACCGACTCGTCCCCTGCTCCACCAGAAGCTAATGAAGCCACCTGGTTCATTGAGAGGATCCAACACATCCACCAACAGGTTCAATATATTCTACAAAAGTCCAATGCCAAGTACACGCAATGTCATGATCAATACCAGGTGTCACATAAGTTTCAAGTGGGCAACAAATTTTGGTTGCACTTGCAGAAATAACTCCTTACAGAGCCCCATCATAATCTTTTCCCACTCCTTTATGGTCAGTACATAATAACCAAGGTTGTGGGTGACAATTATTTTGAGCTCAACATTCTCCCTTTCCTTGGCCTGCACCTAGTCTTCAATGTGACTCTCCTTCGACCATATTTCCCACCATTATTGGACACCTCAAAGATAGCAGAGAAGTTGACACCAACAAAGATAAAATTTTATCGCGTGAAATGGGAATCCAATGATCCGATCGTTGAAACACATATCAAGGGAACTCGACAACAAACGATCCATCTTTATCAAGTTATCAAAGCAGGGCAACTCCTGCACCAAGGAAAGTGGCCCACCCAGGGTCAAATTCAAGAGAAATTTCCTCATCTGATGGCGGAAATCAACGAAAATGGATACCATTTCTTCCTAAGGGTGTAGGATTGATCCATATGTATTTAGATGGCCTCCCACCTATTCCAGCTGGTTCATTTTTGTAGTTTTCTAGTTTGGCAGTTTTTTCCTAGTTTTTAGGTCCCTAACTTCTGGGGTTGTTTTGAGGCCTTAAACAACGTTTTTAGGGCTCGTCGCAATTAGAAAATAGACAAAGTTTGAGTCTAACAGAAACATGTGTAGTCCTCAGATATACCTTTCCAATGGGCTATTGTGGGACTAAAATGGAGACCGTATACAAAATTTACAACCACGGGAAGTTGATGTACTAATTTACCCCAAAAAGGCCCACATCACTTTTGGTGCTTCATCTCCTAGGGTTAGGTTTTATATTTATAGGGTTTTGGCATTCATTCTTATTGTAAAAATCCATTCAGAGCCTCATTGTAATCATCTTCTTGTGAATGAGCTCAGTCATCACATCTCTTCTTAGAGATAATCTGCCACCATTCCAACAAGCTTGTTTTCCGCTACATTTTACAATTTCAATTTATTTCCTTATTCAATAGAAAACCAGTTGTATTGTATCTTTGTTATTATGTGTTAAGCATATTTTAATAATCTGTATTCATTTCATTATGCTCATAAAATTCTAAGCACCTGGCCTATTGAGCCACTAGGCTATCGATCCCACGGGCCTTTAAATTTACA
Organism: Picea glauca; assembly: GCA_000966675.3. NCBI lineage: Eukaryota > Viridiplantae > Streptophyta > Pinopsida > Pinales > Pinaceae > Picea > Picea glauca. The sequence goes on along the minus strand of JZKD02S0521872.1, from coordinate 279,163 downwards.
ACCTCATTCTTCTAGTATCTGATATACTAGTACTTATGTGATCCAATATTCTTGTGACACATGGTACAATTAAAATTCAACACATGATGTTCATCGTAGTGCCAGGCTATCATCCTATCAGGACTTCAATACTGCAACGATATTCCACGTGTCCAATATCTGATATGTAATATTGTTCATGTGGCCTCCATAGGGATCCCTTTCATGTGTGTTGTATGAAATGACAATGATATGTGATTGTTGACATGATCATGTCCTCCATCTTTGTTTGATCATTATGCTTACTCAACACTAGTACATTATCAAACATGTGGCGTTGATGTGCATGGTTTCATGGCTTTGATGTGGTATCGATCACTAGGTTATAAAGAATTCAATGATGCATTGATGTTCCAATCTTATTATATTTGATATGCCAATATCAGATAACTCAGGCACCGAGCCACTGGGGTATCAACCCACTAATCCCCCGAGTAATTAACACTATGCATGGATTATGATTTTTAAATCTCCTGATATGCGATATACTATATGTGTCACTATGTTGACATGGCATATGAGGTGGGATCCTCGTGGACAACCATACTCACTTGGGCTCCCTCTGCATCTATTGACTGAAATAGAATTAGCGTAGAATGTCATGTGGCACTGATGTGGCATAGGAGATGGCCCACTAGATATTGGGACCCCGAGACTTTTGCAATATGCACACACTCCATTTTCTCCCAATATATGATATGTTTATATTGGATCACCAAGGCACAAATCCATCACGCCTTCAACCACGCATTTACAATTTTCCAGTATGTTGGGCCCCACAACATAAAAGTTAACACCTTGTGTGGGGTTTTGTAGATCATTTTTTTCATTCAACCAATGCAATGTCTCTTTTTCAATATAAACCCATTGATATTGATTTTATTTATGAATGTGGGATTTATCTTTTTCCTTGATCTTGTTATCCTAGTCATCAAGCATCTTCATAGAACCTTAGCCAAAACTTAGTTGGTGCATGCCTAAGCTTCCTCTATGACCTCACATTCTTGTTCTTGGTTTTTTTGTCTTTTTGATCCTGTCCACGATTTGCAGGTTCATCTCATCCAACGTTCAATTTCCATTTCTTTTCATTGGGGTCGTCTTTTCTTCCACGTACCTTTGTATAAAATTTAGAAACCCTTCATGCCTTGTTTGGCCTAGTTAGAGAGTTTGTGTGCTTCCTTGATTTGTTCTTTAGCCTGAGTATTCCCCCCTTCTCTTTGGAATCAATGTACAAAAATCACACAGATATCTAGTATTAATGTTAGCAATTACACAAAAACTCATCAATTCATAGAGACATTTATAATCTCCCCCTATCATTGACAATAATGAGTCTCCACCTACCTATGACATCAATGAAATCCATTATTTGCACAATCATGTCGACCTTTGACATTAATGAAAACACAATTGCCAACACTCATTGGATAGCTAGTCCAAATGCCATTTCCAAACTCATGAGATTGCACTTCTTCATGCTTGAACTTGGTCTTTTTTGTTGCATCTCTTTTACCCTGTCCAACTTGAAAGACTAAGGGAAGTATCCATCATTTCCTCATCGCTACTGCCATCGTCCGGTCTTTGTCAAGGAGATCCTCCACAATGTCTAATTGTTGCATTTGAACCTACTAGCACATCCATACTCTTTACCCCCATTGTCATGTTGTTGCTTTCAATTAGGTCGTGAACTAGTTAAATGGTCAATCCAACTAACACACTTCTAGAGCCCACACATCCTCATGCACAAAATAGTCACTTCCTTTTGCAATTTGGTACATCCGCACAATGATCTCAGTCCAAGGTGAGGTCACTCCTCACCTTGTTGCACTTTGAAGTTACCCCAAAACAAAGTCATATGTGGCAACTTGACTCCATTGTCCACCTCATGGCACAATGATCCAATATGCCCTAAGAACTGCACATCTAGACTTCATTTTCCCCACTACTTCATCACTTGGTCATATGGTTGCATCTACCTTTATATGACCTGGAATGGTTAGGATTCACCCTCAACCATGCTGCCCAAAGAAAGAGAAACACTCATCTCCAAGTAATTTCTTCATGCTGCAATTTGTTTGCCTGCACAATACCCCAAATGATGACAGGTCTTCAACATTCCTCTTTTGTTCAAGTCACCTCAGCACAACTCAACATCAACGATGAGTGTGGAAAACATTCCTACACTCCTTAAACATCCCAACGAACATTTCAAAGTTCTCTAAGTAGAATGAGTCACCTCAAAAAACTTCCATGCCTTAGGCACATCTTAACCAATAATCCACCAACCTCAACCAATGACCCTTGTTGTATCTCTAATTCATCGCACAATCATTTGCAAGTCATCAAGGTGCACTCTCCCTCATTCAATGTCCCATACCAAAGGTGAGTGAACAACTCCCAAGTCACTTTTTTTGCATTCTACCCATTCAGATTGACTTTCAACAATTCTTGGTCTACTCTTTTACTGACTCCATCTATCTCTTGGAACAAAACTTCCTTGCACCTCTTGCAAGCATCCAAAATCTAGTACTATTGTCATGACTCTCAAGTCATTGCATGACCCAATAAATATGTCTAAGGCACCAATCACTAGGGTACATCACCACAAAGTTTGCTTCCCACTTCACCACAATGACTTATCCAACGCACCTCATCAAATACTTAGGAAACTTCCTCGTGCCACCTTCATGACTTCATCAAAATTTGTCTAAGTCCACCATAAGGATCATCCAAGCAGGTCATCCCAAGTTCTTTTCACATCAACCTCATCAAGGTGTCCCAACTGCTACATGACTTCTCTGAATCTACACCACTTGAGCCACCCTCAATTCTATCGATTTTCACTACAGAAATAGAATGCACTTGAACCACCAATTCATCTGACTTCCCTTCATAGAACTCACTGAAACACTTTTAGCAAATGAAAGAACTCAATTCAACCATACATTTCCAATGACATTGTTCATTTAAATCGCGTTCTAAGCCTACTATATTGGACTTCCACTTTCCCAAGAAATTGACCCTCCACATGAACTCCCCTCAACCACCATCTGCAACTCAACAAATATGCAAGACCTTTGTTGGGATACAAGGATGAGTCCATCTTATTCCTCCAAAATTTGCATGCAATCGACATAACTCATTTCCATTGTCTTGTCATCTCCACACCTTGACTACTTCCGCTTCAAGGCACCATGCGCCCATCACCTGACTATTAATTCATATTGTCGCCAACCGACTTTTGTAACTCTCTGAATAGTCACCTTGTCTAAAGGATTTGATCTCGTCCAACAACCCATCTTAACTCAATTGATGTTCTTGATAATGCACAACACGAAGATGTCATGGTGGAAATGTTCCCAATAAAATTCTTACTGCAAAACTACTCTATGTCTCCCTAGGTTATCCAACGCACCCAAGTTCTTCACTTTGTTGCAACCCAAAATTTCTCCCCTACACAATCACTTCTATGATCACCCTTTCTGTTTCGCTTCTATGATCACTTCTACGGTTAGATATGAGACAAGATGTGTGAAAAATCCTGCATTCAATTGACTTTCTTGGTTCACCTCTAATTTTAAATAGAAAACATCTAATGTCTTAGAAATTATTAAAAGAATCAACAATTTTTAAATGTACATTCAACAAAGATGGTTTACCAAATATTGGGGTAAATACAACCCTTCCAATTATAGAGCTATTTTTATTAGTCTTTTTTTAACCAAGTTATATGGAATTATTATGGAAAAGAAGCTTAGTGTACGGTTAGAAAGTCATGGAAAAAGATCTAAAGGCTATGTTAGATTTATGAGCCATCATTGTCATCATTTAACTATGGACCATATTGTTACACTTAGGATTATCATGGAGTAGTGTCCCAATAATAAAACCAATTTCCTGTTGATTATAGGAAGATTAAATCGAGCTATGGGAGGGTGTTAGAAATAGTAATTACTCACTATAGTTAGTTAACAATGTTTTTCGACTTTTTAGTTTTTACCAAGTTTCCGCTTTTACGCATGAATGTAAAACTATTGTAAATCATATACATTCTGTGAATAGTGAGACGGCTATGATGCCCTTCCATTTCTGCGTGTATATTCTTCATGCTTGCTTAATTCTTTCATGGTATCAGAGCGTAAAGTTAGAGAGCAAGCCTACCAAAACAAATCGTGAGGGGCACGCGAATCAATCAGGACAACCGCAAGAAATTGAGATTGAGAGGAGGAACCAGCCATTAGCTGCGGAGAGCCACAACTATCGAAACCCTAGGCGACACGGTTTTCTTTTGCAGCTTCCGCTACTTCATTACAAGAGCCAAGGGGCAGCAGCACGCACACCGGTCTGAGGTTCGTTGCGTTTAAGTGAAGCATTTTCGAGGCATGTAGGAAGAGGCCGCGAGTAGGCAGGGATTCATTCGATAAAAGAGAAGTGGAGGACCATAGGCCATGTAAGCCTTTTCACAGAGTGGAAAGCGCCACGGGAGTGACAACCACCGGAACTCAGAGCCGCGGGAATTCAGAGCCACGGGAGTGAAAGCCACCGGAATTCAGAGCCGCGGGAGTGAGGCGCGTAAACTGAAGACTTCCGCAGGTCTCTCCTCTGCA